>PVJX010021437.1:0-31871 GCA_004027295.1 Dolichotis patagonum | reverse complement strand
AACACTAAAACTGCTGGAAGACAAAGTAGGTAAAACCTCAAAGATATAGGGGTAGGAAGAGAATTCATGAACAAGAACCAAAGTACACGGGAAGTACTTCCCAGAATCAATAACTGGGACCACATCTTATTAAAGAGTTTCTGCATGTCAAAAGAGGTTTCCAGCAGAGTGAAAAGAAAACCCACAAATTGGGAAAAAAATCTTCATGGACGGCTCCTCAGACAAAGGACTTCTGTCTAGAACTTATAAAGAATTAAAAAAAAATCAGACCCTCGAAATTCAAAGACTCAATCCAAAAACCGGCATCTGAAATGAATACACAGTTCTCAGATGAAGAAATACGAATGGCAAATAAGTACATGAAAAAATGTTCATTATCATTAGTCATGAGAGAAATGCAAATTAAAACCACACTGAGATTCCATCTCACTCCAGAAAGAATGGCCAGGATAGAAAACACCACCAACAACAAGTGTTGGAGAGGATGTGGGGAAAAAGGAACTCTTCTACACTGTTGGTGGGAGTGTCGACTGGTGCAACCACTGTGGAGGTCAGTCTGGAGATTTCTCAAAAAGCTGGGTTTGGAAGTCCCATTTGACCCAGCTATTCCACTTCTAGGCATATTCCCAGAAGAATTGAAAACATCATACCACAGTGATATATGTGCACCCATGTTTATAGCAGCACAATTTGTAATAGCCAAATCTTGGAAGCAACCTAAGTGCCCACCAACTGAAAAATGGATAAAAAAGTTGTGGCATTTTTATACGATGGAGTACTACTGAGCTATAAAGAATGATCACATCGAGATATTTATAAATATATGGACATGACTTGAGACCATTCTCTTAAGCGAAATAAACCAAACTCACAAGGGTAAATACCATATAGTCTCCCTAGTATGAGATTTGATAAGAGTATATAAGACTTTATGGTAAGCATGAGTCCCCATCTCATAGCTTTTAAGTCTTTCAAAGTTTTCAATCATCAGTTGGAATGGTTTTATCCTGTTTGTTTTTTACTATATCATACATGATGATATGAACAGCTGTTTTGAAGAAAACAAAACGTTATGAAAGCTATTGCTGATTTAGTATCATCTTTCTTAGAAGTCCTACCATGCTTCTTTTGTTCTACTACTATTGGTTCTATCTATCACATTGTGTCTTATTGGAATTTGAATATGTGTGATAGTTTAAACAAAAATTTTTTTTTATGGAAAATGAGATATTATAGTACCCATTGATCATTTTCTGTTATTCGGTTCAGAAAGACCCATAATTCTTTCACTCTATGCATGGCTTTATACTGTTGTGTTATGTTTGATATTATTGTATTTGAAACTATGCTCAACTATAAGCAGAGTAAGAGATATTGTGATAGCTACTGTTGATGTCCAGTTGTCTTAATGTAAAGTACTGTGTTGCTTATGTTGTCCTGTTCTGATCTGCTCTGTACTGCCCTCTTTTGTTTTATTCTCTTTCAAATAAAAATTTAAAAAAAGAATAATGTCATATACTGCTTAGGCATCAAGGGAGATAAAGAACATGTACTTCGATGGGATAATATGGATAAAAGCTTGACCATGTTCTTTCCTTGTGCCACCTCCCTGTATTTCAGTCACCATTCACTCACTCCTTCATTCATCCCATCATTTATGTTGTACATCTGGCCCGCCAGGAGGAGCCCGGGGCCTTTGCTCTTTGGCTTGCCTCTGCATTACCGAAGACTAGAATATTTTCCCCATAAACTATTTGTTAAAAGAATGAGTAAAAGGCCAAAGACTATTGGATGAGTAAATAAATGAGGATTCTACAGAGCCATTAGTGAGAAAGAATAGTTATGTTGTCACAAATTTTTTAAATTCAGGACTTGGAATAGCTTTTCATCAGTATTTTCTCAAAATGAGACCTTAATCATTCAGCCAAGGAGGGCTTGGGGATTTAGCTCAGTGGCATAAGCACCTGCCTTGCAAGCGTGCAGTCGTGAGTTCAATCCCTGGTACCAATTAAAAAAAAAAATCATTTAGCCAAGGGGCCACATCTGCCTTACCACACTCATGACAGGAACTATGAAATCACAATACAACTTTTAGTAAGTCTGGATGTGTCCTCATAATCTGTTTCGATCTATTGCTCTAGGTAATCAAAACCAATTGAATGGATACAATATAAAACATAATTTAAAACATATCTATTGAGAGCTACCTAGTACCTGGAAACAGGAGTTCCATTTAATTATATTACACAGTGAATCAGAGTAATATGTGCACCTCTTATATGATTCAATTTGTGATATAATGGGGAAAATACACATTAAACAAATGTAGAGTATACTATGTGGGGATTAGATTCATTCTATTGTACAGGTATAACCAAAATATACTCCTAATGTACACATCATTAAAGGAATATATTCCAGGAGCACACATTGTTCTTAATCCTTTTCACAATACTCCCATTTTGAAGACATTTATTCTATCATTCTTTTTTTTATTTTAAAGAAGGAAAAACAAAAATCTTCAAAAAAATTGTGAAAGAGTAAGAAACTGCTCAAAAAGGAAAACTAACTTGGATAGGGAAAAGAAGAAAAGAAAATACATATTGTATCATTCTTGCCACTATCTGCAGTAGTTCTGGAAGTCCTCTTTCCTGTTTTTATGAAGTGTGAACAAAAATACAGTGAATACTGAGTGCTACTGCAGTCTGGTCAAAGTATTATGGTGACTCTTCAACCACCTTATTCACGTAACTGGCACTATGTGATCTGTGGCTCCTCCCCGTGAAAGGATCATGAACAGTAAATGTTTGTAATCAGTTCAGAACACTGAGGAAACTCCAGTAGCGCAACTAAAGACACTCACAAATACGGACTTCCAGAGCTGCTTCAGGAAGTGGCAAGAGTGCTAAGATACGTGTGTTTGCAGGAAAGGTGATTATTCTGAGGCAATTAACAGTAGTGTGTTTTATTTTTATTTGTCACCATGAAGTGGAAGTAGAGTTGCTTATCAATAAACAATTTTAAAAAAGGAATGCCTCTTTTACTTTAATAAATTTTAAAAAAGTTAACTACCATATTTTAATTGCCTTATACCTAGGTTGGTGTATCAATCATTTAAATTATACAATAGCTCTCTTTTAACTGAAAAATATTCATATCCTAGTGGTTAAACCAAATATAAATTTCTTTATAAGTGAAAGTGGTAGTGAAAGTGGGCACTCAGCTCTTTGAAGTCATTCATTAATTGAGGTTAATGGGGACCCACTGATTTTGAAATGTGGGTCCCCATGTCACTTTGGGCTATGATATCTAACTGGAATTGAGGAATCTCATAGAAGATTTTATAGAGTAGGCACAGAGTGTGACAGATCTCACTTTCTATTACTTATTATTAAATTTCATGGTACACCACATACTGGGGCACTTGGGAAATGTAGTTCTTTTTTGGGCAGCCATTTGGCAGAAACAAGAGAAGAGAAAAACCATCTGTGCTGAAGACAAAGCGCTCTCTGCCATCTTAGCTCAGAAAATTTGAGGCTTAGTGGTTAACATTTGAGTGGAGATAGGAAAGACGTGGTAGAACAGACCATGTAGCTCTCTCAATGAAGGAATGTGAGGCAGAGAACAATGCATGTGAGGTAACCAAGCAATGAGAGGGGATGTCCTTTTGCACCAACAGCAAGAAGACTAGTGCAGCCAGTACGTATTGATGGAATGGAGAGCCAGGAGAGAGGACATCAGAGGCGACGTGGACGGATCCCAAGGTCTAATGAGCTACTGTCACAATTTCGGCTTTTACCCTCAGTGAGGTGAGTTGTAGGGTGATTTTTAAGCATAGGAGTGATATAATATTGTTCTGAGGAGAACTATTCTAATATTGTAAACAAATTATACAAGCAGATGAGCAGAAGCAGGGAAAAGAGTTACAAAACCGATTCAATAGCTGAGGCAGAAAAGTGGTTGAGGATTGCAAGGAACGGTTAGATTCTGAGAGAGAAATACATAGGTTGCAATTGGTTCATAATATCAGCGCTTCCTCGCAAACTTACTGTAACCTTTTAAATCTACACAATATTAAAATAACAATAAAGTGAATATATACCTTTCCCCTATTCAATTTTTATTTTTTTCCTGTACTTGCTTCAGCTCCATCTATGTATGCACGTAATTAAATATAAACACATGTTCAACTCTTTATTTTTGCTTTCAGCGCATTTTAAAGTAGTTTGTAAAAAAATATCATGACCTGTCATTCCTCAAAAATGAAGTGAAGCTCTTATGGATAAGAATATTAGCCTACAAAACAATATTGCAAATAGTTTAAAGGCAGAATAGACAGGATTTCTTGATGGATGTTTTGGTGTGCAAGAGCAAGACAGAATCAGAGATGCCTTCAAAAACTTTGGCCTGAGTGACTGGAAATATAAAAATGGCACTTCCATAGATAGAATACTGCAAGAGAAGCTAGTTTTAACTCCAAGGGATTAAACTTCTTGCCATTACTGTCCAGACTTGGATAGGCAAGCTACAGTCTAAAATCTTGGGGTGTGAGGCATTTCTTCAACTCCAGAAAATCCTTTACTGACAATATAAAACTGCAAGATAGAGATGTCATAACTATTTTTGGTGAGACAATTTTATAAGACTTCTGAATGGAGAATGGAGGATGGCATTTGATGCCTACAGCAGAATTCCTCACTCAAACTTCTGAAAACTTACAAACACTTGTTAGGTCTAATATGAAAACGTATAGAATAGGTAAATTTCCAGAGGTGATTTAGCTAATGGCCATTGCTAGAATTATTTCTAGTTCTGTTTTGTCATGCTATTTGTAGATTTTAGATTGATTCTGATTGCTATTGTATTCTTCAAAGGGTTTCTAGAAATAGTTGAAGCAATGTGTTCATGTACAGTGGAATAGAAAGAGAAGTACAGATTATAATTTCCTTGTTTAAGTGTGGTTGGTTCACTTGAATTACCATTATAATAATCAGCCTCCATGAATCCTCTCTTAAACTGAGGATAAAGGAGATAACAAAAAATCAATCAGTGAAACAATTATTCATTCAGATTATGTTAGGACAAAGAAAGATAAATAATGCTCTATTATTAGCAAGTTTCTCTTATCTTAGCTAACACAGCCTTGTACTTTTGTTGCTTGAGATTTTCATGTGCATGAACTTGTTTCAGTATGGTTTCTTTGGAATAATATCTGTGAGATTTATGTCATTGTTGTGTGTGGTATCCGTTTATGCACACAAGATAGGTCTATTCTTTTTGTTATTGAGTAGTAGTTCACTAATTGAATATACCATATGAACATTAGACACTATAATTGTGGCAAAATTAAATAATATTACTGGCAATAATTTCAACAAGTCTTTTGGGAACTACACATGCTTTCATGTTTCTTGGCTCAATAGGCAGGAATGGAATCAAAGTGTCATAGAGTAGATACGTATTTTCTCATGAAACTAGCAAAATATTTCTCAAAGTATACTCTAGAAAATAACAGAAACAAAAGCAAGTACCCAGCATGAGAATTTGCAGTTATGGATTTGAAATATAAGATTTAAATTATATACTTTTAAAAATTTCACAGGTTTCATATAGTGAAAAAATGTATTGACTGCTTCCAGTGTTGAGAAAAACAAAATTTCTGGAATATGACACTGGAATCCCAGAAAGGAAAATGTGTCTACTTTCCTGATGGAAAGAATGCTCAGTATCTTTTCAGACATTCAGAAGTGAGTCTTCAGTAACACTTACTAGGGAAAGGAAAGACCAAAGCACAGGGCTGCAGACAATCCTTCATTTATAATAACACAAAACTTCAAGAATAGTTACTCCTACTTAATGGCGCATGTTTCTTGTGAGTTAAGAAAGGTCTGGTCCCTTGTCAAATTGCAGATATTGACTAATTTTCATCATGGTAAAGAGAGTGGTTCTATCCCTGGACTCTGCTCCTTTGCTCTGTGCTCTGTTTCCTGTCTATGTGTGGGTGGGTGATGTCTAAGCAATTCTAGTGCAGACACAGAGCTCGAGAGTGTTCACTGGGGTCCTGCTGTCCTACTTATTATCTTAGCCTACCGTTTATTTCCGTATGTTTTGAAAAATTGACATTTATAAGTAGTAAGCCTTTTTACTCCCTTCATCCTTCTCTCTCCCCTTTTCTTTTCTATTTTGTCTTTACTAACAATTACTTAAAGCTCTTTTGTACCTATATTCTTCAGTTTTCATGACTTATAAATATAACGTTAGGCACTTCTCTTCCTTGTTCTTAGCTTTTTGAAGAAAATTTTTTGTTTTGGGGAACTTCATTCTTCCTTAATATATCTAAAAAGTGTCATGATAAGCTCACAATATATTATTTTATTTATGCATATACTCAGTATCGTTTTTACTAAATGAAAGCCCATGTAAAGCCAGACTTTAAAGACGACAATGCTATTTGAAATGGTTTTCCTTTCCTTCATGTACATGATACTATGATTTGTAATTAGTAGACATAGAACAGTTACAGGCTCAATATAATATTTTTCCCAGTCTGTTTTGAATAAAACCACTGGATTGAGGTCAATGTTTTTCGTTACAGAAAAGTGATAATGTGATTTTCATACTTACAATTTGAGATCTGGTTATTCTGATGTGATGACTACTATGGAACCTTGGACTCTTTCTGGAATTATTTGTGGGAGTGAACATGAAGTGGAAGTCAAGAAGCTTTCTCTGTAGCTCATCAGTAAAATTAAAATGAACATTTCTCCCATTCATCATTGTTTCAATCGGGTTATGAACAGTGGATATACAGACGGATCAGTCTACTGCTTTTATCATTGATTTCAGTAGATTTGCAGTTTTCTCCTAAGAAGACACTGCCTTTAGCTTCTCCCTGTTAAGCGCCCCTTCAAACTGCTAGAATCCTGTATATGCTATCACTACAGGCTCAGCAAACTTGATCTTTCTCTTCATTTTCCTGAAATATTGTTTCTCCAGGATCCTACATGTTTTAGACACTTAACAAAAGGGTAACAAACAGTAATTAGAGCTCAGAAGGAAGGATTAAAGTTGAATTAGAAATCACTGTCCTAAAGACACGTCATCTCTTTTACGCCATAGAAAGTTTCCCGCTGATTGTTGTTCATGGTTGTAGACTTCAGCAATTACCATCATTGTACGGCTCCTTTTCTACCACATTATCCTTTGTAATTTACACATGGCCCCAAACTGTAAATCTCCAGGCTGCTATTACTTTTTGGGGGGAGAGGAGTTTGAGGCAGGGTCCTACTATGTAATTCCGACTGGCCTTCTACTTGCTATGTAACCCAGGCTGGCCTCAAACCCACAATGTTTCTCCTGCCTCAGCCTCCCCAGTGCCAGGATTACAGATATATGAGCCACTGCACTCAGCTCGCTGCTACTCTTTTATGCACAGTAATTATATTTTCTTTTTGTCTTACTCTTACACTTAGATATACCCAGAGACTTTCTACGTTACTCATATTGAAGACCCAGTAAGTTTCTATTGAGTATTTAATCCATTTGAAGCAATGAAAGTCTTTGTTCTTTCTCAGAAGAAATATTTAATTTTTCTCTAGCTATAAACCTATCTCCTTTTTGGTATCTACTGAGATTCTTTCTCCACTTTTCCACCCTAATTATAATTTGAATTAGAGATCTGAATGCAATGGTTTAAATAACGTTGAGTAATCTCCTTGTAAAAAGGAGTGAACATAAACTAAACTGCATTCGGATTAAAGTTTCCTCACAGCCAAAGTGTTTCCTCTTCATATTTAATCATTCAGTGGGTTGTATGGGAAGGGATTACCAAGTGAGCTAAAACATTTATTAACAAAATAATAAATCAGAGCAAATTAAAATGGCATTCTCGTAACATTTTCATCAGCTTCATAAAGGGCATGGTTCACTTAAGAATTTGGGATGTGACTCTCAGACACCCTTTCATACACTAAGCAATGTTTTTCTGCTTCATTTCAAAAGTCTGTAATAGAAGAGAGGACTGAAGATTACCCTCCTGGGTCCCACTGCTCCATAATTAGCTGAATGTTCAGCATCTTAGTCTGTTTTAGTGCTAGACGCCTCCATAAGCTGGGTATCTTATAAAAGAAAGAAATTTAGTTTTCGGTTTGAAGTCTGGGAATGTAGGAACGAAGTGCTGGCATTAGGCATCTGGCCTTTGCTTCCCTGATGATAACTCTTGTCTGTGAGCTCACACGGTGGTGGGGGCAAACAGGCTCCCCGTGGACCTTAGAAGAACACTAACTCCATTCATCAGGGCTCAGCTCTCACGGTCCTGTTACCTACTGCTGTGGTTTGGAACAGAAGTGTCCCCCCGAGCCTCATGTGCCCAGAGGTGGAGCTTTGGGAAGGTAATGTGCTTGTGGCAGGCAATCTAGCAGGCTCAGTGCTGATGGTGGGGTCTACTTGGAAATGGGAGTCCCTGGTGTGTGACCTGGAAGGTCAGATTTCTCTTCCCAGCTTTTTTCTTTGCTGTCTTCTTCCAGGAATCCAAGGTGCGAGCAGCTCTCCTCCACACAAACCTCCCCACCATGCCATTTTCTGCATCTGAAACCGCTGAAAATGGACTGAAACATTTGAAACTCCGAGTCAACATCAACCTCTCTTCCTTTAAGTGCAAGTGTTAGGCAATGTTTCTCACCAAGGAGGAAAATGACTAAGTTGTCTCTCCCAACTCTATGCTGTGATCTGGGACAGTTAAACCTACTGGGGTTCAGCTTCCATACCTGTGATAAAAAAGGATAATAATAATGAAAACCATATCAGGGGATTATGCAGAGGATTAAATTATTCAGTAAATATAAAATGTTTAGCGATGTCCTGCTGCATCCATAAGAAGAGTTCCCTCCCTTTGTCTTTGTTTTTCTGAGAGGTGGCCTGGAATCACTTCGGAAGACTTGGGATAACTTCATTCATACTTTATGGCTTCAGTCCCTTAGAGCTCGCTGTATCCAAGTAATCACAGTGGAGAAGAGTTAGGGTGAACGTCACTGTTGCTACTGCAGTTGATGCGTAGCTATGGCTACCGAACTTTAGAAAAAAATCTCACTGGATATTTAACGTACATGTTTGATGATCTAATGGAGACTTGATAAATATATATTCAAAGTTCAAATTGGAAATATGAGATTTTAAATGACATAAATGCCTATTATCTGGGGATCTAAGGATACTCAAAAATTTAAACAAGTCATTATAGGAAGGAATAAATGGAAATTTTTTATGCAGGCCATTTCTAATGTTTTTTTTTTTTTTCTCTTTAGTGCTCACAGAAATTTGCTAGTCTGAATGTGCATAGAGCATCACATTCACTCCTCATGCTCATGTTTTGGCAAATGGAGCCGTGAGGATTTTATGACGGCTTGCTGACCTTGTGGCGCTAGGGCTTCCTGTTCCATTTCTGCCAGCTCCTGGCACTCGTTAATGATCTTGCTACCTAGAATGGGTCACGAGAGCCTCAGCAAGGGTTACATCATCTCTCTGAAAATCTTCGGTTGGAATGACTCAGTTCCATGCGACTCTCATTCTTTAGTTTCAGGAATTTGGACCGGGGATTGGTTGGCCCTGTTTTGCAGCACACAGGTTCTGATTTGTAATAGATATCTGGGAAAATATTCAGACATCTGTTGGAAGGGAAGAATTGAGCCAGGATAACTGCTGGAAAGCAATTGACTTTTTGACAACAACGACTGGTTGTCTTTGCCTCCACATATGCAAGCCTGTGAACAAAGGCAGAGAGAGGAGTCATGAATGGTATGTGGCTTCTTATTTACCAGGAAGAGACTGTGCAGTTCCCTAACATCTTCAAAAATCTAGCTGTGCCACTCTGCAGACATATGCATGGAAGCAATTATAAAACTAAGCAAATGGGCAACAATGAGGAGAAAGATCTCAGCGTCTTTCAGAGTTGGTTGAGTTAAATGAAGTTGTTTCCATATGAAACAAAACAAAACAAAAAATGAATGCAAAAGATAAAGCCAAATGTCATATAAATCCACAAGCCCAAACCTGAAAGTATGGTCTTTCTCATGCTGTTTCATTTTAAAATCAACACATATCACAGACGTGTGATTGCCAATTTCATCCAAAGCAAACTTTTCCTTTACCTTTTGTTGCAATCAAGTTGCATGTTTAACTGAAATCAGGCTTTAATGCTTAATGTATACAGATTTATACTCTTAAAAGAGAGTTCCAGTATAATTTTTTGATTATGTTAGGCAGAGTACTACGTGAGTTTTTAGATCATTTAGCTGGTGGTAAGTAATAGATTTTCTTCTATCTAAAAATATAATATGGATGTGGGAAATTTAAGAGTTGAGAGAAGAAGTAGCTTTACAACGTGTTACTTTGGTCATGTTTAAGAAGGTAAAAATCAGGACACATAGTTTAATTAGTAATGCATCAAATCTATTTTTGGTTAACAAAATGTATTCAGTGATGTCTGACGGTAAGGCTCTTCACTGGCTCTATGGTTACTTATATATTAGGTTTGCTTCTTACCTGGAGAGTGCCACAAACTGGTGAAAACTGACACTAAGCCAGCAATCATGATGAAACAGAATTATGCAGACAAGAGACATCAAAGATGGGTTACAGGCTGTCACAATTGGGGTTCAACTCTGGCTTTCAATGCTTAAGGGTGCTTTGATATTTGGTTAATTATTTACTTCTCTGAGCTTCAATTTCCTGTCTTTCAAATAGAGGTGAAATTTTTATCTACCTTGATGTGTTGTTGAGAATGCCAAATGAATGAATTCTTGAGACATGTATAACATGACTTCAGCACATAATAAATCTTTAAAATACAGAAAAATACTAAGTTTGTGCCAGTGATTGAATAGGGAATGTACTACAAACACTTTGCTTTCCCATAATATACTATGCATGATGATCCCACTTGTGCATTTCCCTCATTAATTCATCTAAGTGGCTGTAACTGTGTGCGCTGCAGTCCAGCATTCCCTGCTTTTGAGTGCCATCTAGGAGATATTTGTATCTCCAGGCTTTACATCTAACTCTCTTCAAATGCAAATGGCTCCAACTCTTAACTCTTCTATCTCACTTAAAACTCAGTTTTTCCTCTTGAAATATTTTTAAAGCTTAGTGATACAATTTATTACAAAAATCTTCCAATAAAGTTACATAAAGTAGAAACATTTTTTCCTTAAATAAGAGAAGTCTGAAAAGAAGATATCCAGCAGGAGTATGATTGGGAATTTGGGTCATTTCAATCGTTGTTATCTTTAAAGTGTAGGTTTCTCCCTTCCATCCTAAGGTATGTGCACATTATTTGAGCACCCCAGCAATCCATAAAGGGGATGAGGTTTGAAAAAAGAAAGAGAAGACAAAAAGAAAATTGAAGAAAAGAAGTCAAAGGTGCTCTACGGATATCTGCTGAAGAAGTTTCTCCTTTAGATAGATCAGAATAATTCCTATATCTTTTTTGGCTATAATTTATGCACATCGGCAAAACCAGTCCCAGTGAAGGCTGAACAGCCACGTGAATAGCTAAGAGTGAACAGCTTCATCAATCACGCAGTTTGCATAGAGTGCAACCGCAGAGAAAGGAAATGGAGGCCAATGTTGACTGCCCCCTATTGGATACTTCACTTTGGATAAAATGTCTTTCTTTCTTTCTTTCTTTCTTTCTTTCTTTCTTTCTTTCTTTCTTTCTTTCTTTCTTTCTCTCTCTCTCTCTCTCTCTCTCTCTCTCTCTCTCTCTCTCTCTCTCTTTCTTTCTTTCTTTCTTTCTTTCATGCTTTAGTTTAGGCCTTAGGGGCTAAGATATGTTTCAGAAACAAATGAGTCCGCTCTTACCAGCAATAGTGCTGTGCATACAGATTGTTTATTTCAGTGTGTGGAAAATTGCTGGCAAAGACTGAGTGGGAGAATGCTGTCTTCAACCAGTAAGGTAGAGTCTCGCTGACCCTGAAAAGATATACAGAAGAAACACAAGGATGTATGGGAAAAGGTAGAGATGGATACTGAAAAAGGAACATTTCAATGACCAGTATGCTGTTCATGGAATTGGGAGAAGAGATTATATGTTAGAATATAAGATTAGGATTTACTGAAATGGATAATTAGGTGAAAGCAGAGATGTTTTAGAAAAATTTGGTCTGAATGTGTCTTATCATTTTTCCTACTATGTTATTGTAACTGACACTTCCTTTATACACACTATAATGGCTTGCACATAATGAAAGCTAAATAAAATTTAAAAACTCTCTTATGGCTTTTGTTTTAAATACAAATGTCATTAAAGTGGTTAACATTGCTTTTACCTTTAGAGATAATATGTGGAGTGGAAAGAGTAGAAATTTATAAAAATGTAATCTAAGATTCAACTATGACTAAAAGTAAAATATTTCCTTTCTGAGTTTCTTTATTATTTGAGTCTTTCTTCTAAATGTATTTACAGTTCAGTTTAGTGTCTGACACCAAGACATTGTGTGTCTCAGGTTTTTTTTTTAATTACACCACCCATTCCAGATATTATTAATTTGAATATTAAATTTTTGTCTCAATATTATTTAGTCTTTAATATTTTAGGGTATTATATCATGTTGTATTATCCACTAATGTCTATAATTTTTTATATCTATAATTATATAGTTTTGTAGATGATCTGTGGTGTGTGTATACTTACAGATTTTTCTTTTGTCTTTGGTGTTTTTATATTTCACCTCTTCTGTTTCTTTGCCAATGCATGAATTATTTAAATTTGAAAATTTTCATCTTTTATCTGTTTCTCTGTCTTTTATTTCCTGGGACTCTAATTATTCCTTATTGACATATCTGTCTCCATATATCCTCCTCATTCCCTTCCTCTACCTTGAAATAGTTCATGAATCTAGTCTAAGTCATTTATTTGTTCCTCAGCAGATAACATATTACCACTGCATTTCACTTTTCTGTTTAAAAATTTCCTATGTCCTAAGTATGAAAGCTTTCGCCATTATGTTAACTTATCTGTGTCTCAGTTTCAGAATGTCTGCTCTAAGTTTTCCAGGAATTCATTTTGTATTTAAGGGATATACCTCAGGCATCCAATTATTTCTGCTTGTGATACCATGCTCTGTTGGGCAGGAGTACTGGCCAGGCTGTCTGGATTGTGCATTTGTTTTTAATATTTGCTAATTCTATGAGTCCAGTGTCCTCTTTGGTTTCTATAACTTCTCTGAACTGATTCTATAAAAAGAAGGCTAGGCATTCAGTCTTGGCTATTATCTTGTATGATCCTCCATTCTTTAATGCAGAGAGGCATGTGGGCTTTCAAACCTCAGAGAACATTCAAAAATGAACATGTTTATTCATGACTATGGTACCTTTCATTTGCACATATTTAGACTTCGGTTTGTCTTACAAAGTTTCACTTAATGTCCCTCCTCCACAAAACATTTCCTCTTACATTTTTTATAATCATTGGACTATGAAAAACACGTAATATTTGCTTACTTATAGTTATGTACCTTAAGAATAGGCTAACTTTCCAAAATATAAGCTCTCTTTCTATTGTCACCTTTGTGAGATGATAAAACAGTAGGCTGCAGTATGATACATTATAGTTAGATTTTATTTGTCTTTTATTGCTGTGGCCTTGCAAAAACAGAATACTTCAGGAAGAAATAAAACAGACAAAATAGGCTTGGCTATAGGAAATACTACAAATAAAGTTAGAGAATGTAACACCTCACAGCTCTTCCAAATATTTTGGGAGCAATTTCTCTGGAAGAGATTTTTTTCCTACTCACCCATTTATTTTTTTTAAATTTGTTTAAATAGGTTTCATTTGATGATGTGGTATCTATTTTTCAGTGACTCAAAGACAAGATAAACCATTAGGCACTTAAAGATTCACTTAATAACTTTTTTATTTTTTGCCTCAAATACAATTATCATAATATATTTAATAATGTACTTATCCATATGAATTCATAGGCATGATTCACTGGAATTTAAAGAATTAAATAATAACAAAAACTGCGTAATGGTTACAAAATCTCATAGACTCCATAGGAAGAGACATTGAAAGAGAGAAAGCAAACTTGTACCAGCTCTGGGAAAGCTCCTTGCTCTACTGTGTCATTTAGAAGTTAACCTGCTATCTCCTGCAATTGTTCAAAACACTTTTATTGAATGCTTTATAATTATGTGTTTTCCTTGTTTGCTTGGGTAGGTGACCTTTGGTTTTGCTTCTGTGTATGTACACAATTTAATTGAAGCTTTTAGAGAGTTCCAAGGAAGTGGAATCAGTTTTTCAGATGCTGTCTCTAGGAGAAATCTAGCCAGTAGCCACGAAGGTTCTAGGGTTAAATAGCTGGCTATGTAATGGCAGGGCTCTAGCATTTATTTTCTCTATTCCATTTTCTTTTCTCTTTCCATATAGTATATTTTCTTCTTGGTGATTTGCACTGTGATTTAATTGAAAACCAGGACTATAAGAATCAATCACACAGGATGCTTAAATGATCTCACACAAGTTACTTTAGGTTGTGTATTTATTAAAGCAAATACATTAGTTTTACATATTATGAAAATTACAACCATAAATATGAAATTGTGGAATGAGGTTGGTTTTAAAAAGTCACACAACAGAATATACATTTAAGAGTGACTTCCAAAGCCAACTTGATTTTAAAAACATCTTTTTTAGTGAAAAATATCACTTTTATTAGAAAGATTATAAATTTTTAAAATAGAAAGCCAATACCAAATCAGATAAATAATATAATTAGAATGGTGTGTTATTGCAAGTAACATTTTTATATAGCTCATTAAGCAAAAGAGATGTCATTTAGAGAAAAGTATGCTTTTGTAGGTTCTAAACTTATGGAAACAGCAGCTCCTGAAAAGGGTTCTAGAAGCAATCAGATACAAATAGCATTGTTAAAATAATTACTGATAGCAAAGGGGACAGTTGTTAGCACACTTATTTGTGCATTTAAGTCACAGTAAATCAGGTTTACCCTTAAAATATACAGTCTTTTTTTGTGTGCTTTTGCTGTGAAGATTGAGATAATATCTATTTGATGTTCCGGGAGAAGGGATAAAAAAAGAATAAAAGAAGAAAAAGGTGTTAAGACCTGTTTATTCCCAATAAAATTCAGCTAGACTGAACACTTTGAAGAAACAAGCTACCAGGCAAGAATAATATACCAGCCAATGAGCACACCTGATGCACAGGCTTCGCTAGTTTCACATAACAACAACAATAACAACAAAATTTCTCTGTTTGACTCTCTCAGCTCATTTTTTATCAGAAGCCAGAAACATGTGAAATAGAGTAGGGTTTGATGCAATGTGACAAGGAAGGAGAAAAATGTAGTCAATCTGGGCAAAGTTTGTCCATATGTAGAAAAACAGAAATAGCATATGAATTGCACAGGAAATCCCTGACTATGGGTTGGTCCTTGAATTACTCTGCTTAGTATTGTTAGAGAGGGAGAGAGAGAGGGAGCTCTTTTTACATGCTTGTCTTTAACATGAAGTAATTGTTTCATATGCATTTATCGTTACATAAAAAATAAAACTAAACAAATAGAAACAAGAAAATAGCTGTAGAGGACATTTATTCCTTATTTTCATATATTCTTCCCCACTCTTTCTACCCACTATATGAACTCCCTTCTTATATCTGGGAAATTCCTAACTCTGTGGACCTGAGTAGGCAGACCTTGCCTGCAGCTATAGAAACTGAGCCACACCTTTATGGACCTTGATGGCAGTGAAAGCAAGAATATGGGACTTGCTAACAGCAATCAGGATGTGGCAATAGGGTTGACAACAGAGGTTTCAGTCCTTAATCAGCTGGCTCCAAGACAGGCTGGAGAAACAGTCCATGGTGGCAGAAGTTAGCAAAAGCAACAAGGATGGAGACACAAGTTTCTTTCTGTTCCTTATGTTGTATCCAGTCTAATGGGTTGAGGCTGTTGCCAGTCCAAAGGATTTAGGGTGTTGCCAGTCCAATCAGTGGGCTGATTTAGTAATCATTCACCCTTAATCCCAGCACCTTTAACCCTGGCATTGTACCATAAATCAATCACACAGTCTACATTCAGCTACCTCTGAAAAAGCTCCATCCATGACCACATGAAGCTTTTGGGGGATATCTAGACATAAAGCATAACAGGAGATAAGAACCAGGTGTCTATGGTTACAGAAGGACAGTTCTCTTCTGAAAGCTGGAGACCTGGTGTGAGAGTTAGTACTAAAGGAGTATTTGATACAGTACATTAAATTCTAGAGCCACGGTAATGTATATCTATTAAAATATGTATATATTTTAGCAAATATCTTAGTAACTTTATCACTGCTAAGATGAAATGCCCAATACCCAAAGTTAATGAAAGAAAGGTTTGTTTTGGCTCATAATTTGTAGCCCATTGTCAGCTGGCTCCAAGGCAGGGTGGCATGACAGAGTTCTTTCTATGACAGAGGAGAAACAGTCCAGAGAAGAGAGTCAGGAGACATCAGCAACAGCAGCAAGCTTTCCTTTCTTCTTGTCACATCCATGCGATAAGACTTACGGGTGGTGCCATCCACTCCCAGGTGGGCCTTCTCATTATCCACATCTAGAACTATGATAAACCAATTTATGGACTAATCCAGTATTACATAATATTAATCCTAGTATCACACACCCATGATCCAACCACCTCCCAAAAGCCCCACCTATGAGCATATGAGGCTTTGGGGGGACAATAGATACAAGTCATAACAACACATGATTTTCAGCTATTTTTCTTTGCAAATCAACTTGTTTGTAGACAAAAGCATTTATAAAGCAAAGTACCGCTGTATTATTGGTAGCAAGCAAATTTGTGGTAAAATTTTACAAAGAGTGTTACTATTCTCTCCTCTTAGTGAGAAGGCTGATAAAATTGAAAATATTTATTGTTGTTTCACTATGCCATATCTGTAGTTATCTTTTGGTTAAGGGGTATATTTTAAAAATTTTTTAAGAGTAACAAAAACCCAGAGAAAATCTTTGATGGTGTAGTCAGATATTTTGAAGATAACAAGAGGCATTATGGCAGCCATTACCAATTTCCTATTATCTTGTTTTCAAGGTATATAGTTTTGACTAAGACTATAATTATTTCTCAAATACAATGTTCTGAGTTGAACAAAATCTTTGAGATTTTCTATTTTGATTTAGCATTATGTAGAATTTAGGTGTAAGTCCTTGACTGAGACTCTGCCTAGAAATTTCATTTCTCAACCTGTGCTACAAGTCTGGTATGCATGGGGAGGAGAGTTTCCAACTGTGAAATCTGCCAGAGAGACTTTGTAATTACCTTGCTCAGCCTTCAAGCAGCTGAAGTAGCAGTGAGAGGCATGAAGAGCTCACCCTCAGGTAGCAGTGAGAGGGGTACAGTGTTCTTGCCTTAGGCAGGGGGGATGACATGGCAGACAGTTGGGAACAGTGACTGCTTCTAGATGGTTATTGGGCTTTAATAGGAACTGAGACCATCAATTCACAGAGAATGCTACACTCAGCTACAGGCCCCAGACACTGAAAGACTGAAGTTATGGGATGAAACAGTTGTTAGGGAATTACAGTTTGTTTGGAAGATGTTTCAGGGAATAGGAATATATTACATCTTTTGTGGCCTCTTTTTTTCCCTAAAAATTAAGTCATAAAAGTGGGAAAAGGATTTAAAACTAGAGCAATGTGAGACAAAAGTCTGTTTTTCTTGTCTAGTAATAGCATAATAACAGGAGAGAAAGCCTATGGAAATGTCAGTCCCCTAACAAAAATGCAGTAAGGCTCAAGAGAGAGATAGTGGCATGAAAATCTCAGCCATGGGAATACAAAGATGCCAAGGCCAAGGATTCCTTGCCACAAGGAGAGAACAGCACACAGAACTGACTGACGATAGAGGACCTTGTGTCTGCAGCCTCCTGTCTTCCTAACACGTGCTGCAGCAGGTGGCTTCAGGTCTCTAACATAACCCCTGTGTAGGAGGGAGATCTGGGAGGAAGTGCTTAGCCATTGAGCAGAGCGGATTTGGAGTAGATAATTAAACTACATTGTAGAAAATTCACTTACAATGTGAGCTGAGATCCACATGTACCACTAGGATACTGGCAGGGATTCTTTAATAATTAGAAGAACTTAGTTTAATGAACATTTATTATGTGCCTGATGTTTTGAATGCTTGAAGAATAATATTTAATATGACGCTCACAAAAAAATCCCTTGAGATAGACATTGTGTTCTACTTTATTCAGTTTAGGACAGTGAAACTTGAAACTATATATATAAAAAAGTCCCACACTTGTGAAGTGAGAAAATTACTGAGGCCAAAGTTAAGAAAACACTTGTAGAGATTTCTGATGTATGCTTTTACAATGACATGAAACTGGGTGAGAAACAAGACCATTTCTTACCAATAATGAAAGTAGATATTTGCCTACCTTCAGTAAAAGCTGAACACAAGGTTTCAGTCATGTTACTTGGTGCTGCTTTCCCAGTTTTTTGTCCTCCAGAGGGCATTTGTGCTGATCCTTACAGGTATGCCTGTGGGGTTCCATAACATGGTTGAGCAGAAATTTGGGTGGAGGTCCCAGAGATCACATCTGCCTTGAGAGTCCCATCAATGTATACCTACTACAAGTGTCATGCCTACAATCTAAAGCCAAAGGGACACAATGGAGGTGTATTTAATGTCAATTGAATAAGTAAACTGCTCTTAGACAATCAATCCATTTGTTTTGAAGGCTTTACTTTATCTGTAAGGTAGAAAAAATTGTATCTCAGAGCTTTTTTTGGGATCAGATAAGATGATGTTGAAAAAAGAGTTTTGTGAAATTTAAACAGCTATGAAAATATAAACTGTGGCTCCTTCAACTGTTTCACATGATAGATTTCACAGCAACAGAAAGTTGAACCTTGAGTCATAGAAGATCCACTTGCCAGAATCTCTGTGTGAACATCTGGTGGCTGAAAGACAGTCTGATGACCAGCCAAACATGTCAGCCTTTTTAGAGCGCAGTCTTTCTAGACACATCCCTGTGCAAATTTATAAAAAGGTATATATTAGTCTGCTGAAGTTGTCAAAACAAAACACTCTAGACTGTCTTAAACAATAGAAATTTATTTCTTACAGTTCTGGAGGATAGAAATCTGAGATCAAGGCACTGGTAAAATAAATTTCATTCTAAGTCAATTTCTCTGTGCTTGTAGGTGGCTTTCACCTCACTATGTTCTCATGTTTGCGAAAAAGAAGAAAATATCTCTCTCTCTCCCTCCACGTATAAGGGCTCGAATTCCATCATGGGGCCTCCTCACTCAGGGCTTCATCTAGCTCTCAAAATTTCCTATTGCTGGTTACCATTGCATTGGAGCCAAAGCTGTCATATATGAATTTTGAGGGAACACAATTCTGCCCGTTGTAACTCAGAAGCTATTGTTTAGTTGGTTACAGCACAACTTTCTTGTGTTATCACTAAATTTCTTTTTTTAGTTTTGTCTCATTATAGGACATGGCTGTTTAAAGAATGAGTCTGTATCTTTGTGCAAACATATCACAAAATATTGTTCACTGTGACAAACTTACATGGGGAAGCATAAAGTCGGTACTGACCAGACTTCAGTCAAAGGAAGTTTTATTTACAAAGTGCCCTTGGGCATTCCATTTGTCCAACAGTTAAATATATATATATATATATATATATATATATATATATATATATATATATATCTTTTTTTTTCTTATTTATTTTTAATGCCAGGAAAGACAAGAGCTAAATCCAAGGTTCAGATGCAATAAGTCTTATCTTGATCATGTACAGAATTTGTAGTATATCTTGAGTACTTGTTATTTAAAACAAACAAAAATTTCTGTTGTTCATTGTTGTTCCTGTTTGCTTTTTTTCCATATAACTGTCCCAATGTTTAGGTTGCTATGCAAAAAAATAAAAAAAAGTCAGTTCACTGCAAGCCTGGCAGATAGCAAACTTTAAAGCAAAAGACTTATGTATTCCACTCCCAGTGTGGTCTTCTAGGTCCCGGGTGTTCTTACTGCCTTGTTTCATTTCTCACATTAATAAATTTAGGAGAAAGATTGTGGTGACCTATTTGTCATACGATATTGGGAGAAGATAATTTTATAAATTACAACACTCTAAGCCACCAAAGGGCTTAAATTCTAGGAGCAATATAAATAATACATTATACTTCAGTCTCACTTAATTTTCATAAGCACAGAAAGAGTGAGTATACAGAAGAGTTTTACATTATTGTTATTATGAAAGAGTCAAAAAAAGTGCAAAGCTGCATTTGGGTGTATTTCAGAGTCAGAGGATGCTGTTAAAAAGCCTTCTTTGGTTGCAGTCAGGTCTCAGACACGTATGAGAAGCTCAACTGACTGGGAAAGTTGCAAAGCAGCTGTGATGCAGCTGGTGAGGATAAACTTGGTGGGTCAGGGTGGTTAGACCAGCCTGGAAGATGTGGGCAAAATGATGATTTATACTTGGTTGACGTTCTCTTCAGATTTACCCCTAAGCAAGCAAACACACGGTCAGAGAGATCAACGTTTAAAACTGGGAGTAGCTTCATGACCGGCTGTCCTTCCCCTGAAGGCACGTTGCGAGTTCAGTGGCCAGTGCTGCTTTGGCGCAGGAAAGAATCCATCATGGGACAGCAGCCCAGAGGAACAAGAGCTTTCCTGATTAGCCTGCGGACAGGTCCAAATTGCAGCAAAGGTTTCCCTTATTATCAATAGGGTCATTCTGTCCTTTTCTTTGACAGTGCTCCCTAGTCCTCTATTCTGTTTCTTAATACTATCTGGCCTAAATAAAGCAGGCTGGTCCACAGCTGGCTAAAACTACAGGCATGGAAAAGCAAACAGAAAAGAAAGCAGATCTTCTGGAGAGAGGTGTGAACATACTACTAGATATTTATTTTTTGGGATTTCTTCACCCTGAACTAAAATGTAATTAAACGATAATTAAACAATGTAATTCAATAATAGGTGGCCAGTATCCTTCAGGGAAAAATTCTAAATGAATCATATAACTGAAGACTGTTATACTTTATATCTAAATTATTTAGAAGTAGATGCTTCAAAATGTAAAATAGACCATGTAAGGAAATCATTTTGATTTTTTTTGTCTGATTAAATCACTGTAGGACTTGAGTAATATGCTGAATTTTTTAAAGTTGGGCTTTTGACTATAAGAAATTATAATAGCAACAATCTGCGCCATTATTTATTGTGTATACAGCTTACAGCATTGTGTGTAATAGTGGATACAAGTCTTTCTGAGATTACTATGTTATAATATTGTTAAAAAATTATAAGATCCTGATGTATGATGGAGCTTAAATATTATACTATATGTAATTGTTGTGACTTTTTTAAAATCAAGTTTCCTTTGGTTCATTTCCAATAATCATGCCAAATACAAGTAATTTCTAGAAGCAAATAATGGGACAATCCATGTAGTGTCTCTAAAGATTTTTGACTCAGAAAACTCTCTAATTATAAAATTGGCCAAGTGTATAAAAGGGTAATATACAGAAAGCTTACAGAGTCTAGATAACCATAGAGCTTATTTTGAAAGTTTATTTAAAGAAAAAAGAACATGCTTGCATCACAAATACATAATTTGAATTACATCATTCTTTCAAATGCATCTAAATATAATACTTTCTTACCTAAGTTATTTAAATTATTTAATCGTTTTTTCTTGCAAAAAATATTTTTTTCTTTTTCTTTAAGTATAGCTAAAACCCTGGAATACAACATATAGAACAAATTTATGATAACTCTAGCAGTTTGAGAAAAGAAGGCAGATGAAATCTTGATGCCTGACATAGTAATGTGTTCCTAACTTCTTTTTTTCTCATACTGATATAGAGGAATGAAACTTCTAACCTACTATATGTCTGGCATGAGTTCATGTTCTCTAAAATCGAAGAATGAATTTTAGGAATAATGGAGGTTAAGAGTAGAATATATTTATTGAGAGAAAGATTGTATCTGAGAAAGAGACAGGGAGGTCCTCAGTGGGTTGCTAAAGACTCTGTCTTTTCTAGGAACTTTTGTGGAGTAAAACTAAAAAGTGAAGCAGGTCTAAGGTGAGGAAAACCTGGGAGCTCACAAGGTTGGCATGAGGTGGGACAGAACTATGACCAATCCATGAGATTAACTAAATTGATTAAATCTGGGACAAATGGGGAAGCCAGTTATGCAAGCAGGCATGCTTAAAGAGCAGTGACTCTTCCTGTAGGGGACTGAGATGGTGACTTCTGGCTTCCTCAGGCTGATAGAGATCTACTTAGAATATCAGTTCCTGATGCTTACCCTTAGGAAGTATGTGAGTGAATTTGATTTAGCTTTTGTCTTGATGTCTGGCCCACAGTGGAGGTGTCTATCTCTTCAATAATTTCAAGTTATCTGGCCTTCTGCACTGGCTCCTTTGAGGGCCCGTGGTTGTCTGATTGGCTATAATGTTTTCATATAACTCAGCTACCTGTAACAATATATTTCAGATTTGGTGCTGAGGAACCAAAAACACAGAAATATAATATATAATCTATGGGGAAAAGTCCAAGGAAAGCTTGATCTTTTTCCCCAAAGGAAGCATAAGGGAGTAGCCTCACGTGCCAGAAGCTGCTCTACTCTAAGAAAACACTTCTAAGAAAACTGTGGCCACAGAAGCACTAGGAAAGCAGAGGGGAAGTCTTAGACATTGACATTTGTTAGGCTTAAGGAGTCACTCAAGCTCACTTTCAGAAGGATGTCACAAAAGAGAGCAGAACTTTTATCCCTTGTGGACAACAGGGAGTCTCTCAACCTATCATTTGAGAGAGGACCTGAGGGGAACCTGGAGTGCTACCCCAGGTTGCTGAGAGTGAGGCATTCTCCTGCCTCTTGCTTTGGTGGAGTCAGAACAGGATCAGGTGAGAGCTGTAACTTTACCACCACTCTCTGTAGTAGGCTTAGCCCCCTTCAGATTCCTGGTATCCTTGGTGCCACTTAAGCAGTGATGAGAGATTCCTGCGCCTTCAAGCCAGAGTGATGACGATGGGAGGCTTAACGGAGAGCTTGATCTTCTACCACCAACCAGTCATAACAAGGAGCTCCTTTCATGGACCATGAGTCACACTGGGGATGCAGCCCGGAGAATCTGGTCCTTTACTCTTACCTGGAAGTAGCACAGTCATGTGAGCAGAGCTCTGCTGAAACACAAGAATCCAACAATACCCACAATCCTATAGAACATCGAACACTAAGCTTTTAGTTGAAAATCACTAACCATACACCGAAACAAGGATATCTAACCCTGAATGAGGAAACACAAATGGGAGACATGAACTTTGATATTACACACATCTGGGATTATTGACAGAGATTTTAAAGCAACCATCTAACTTGCTTTCAATAACCATCATGAACATGCTTGAAACAGATGAAACACTTGAAAATCTCAGAAAAGAAATAGAAGAAATTAAGAATCAAACAAAGATGTATTTATAGAATACAATAGCTTAAATAAAAAAACTCAGTGGTGGATTTAAAAGCAAATTAATGGGCAAACAAAAGAATCAATAAGCATAGATGGAACAATAGAAGTTCTCTAGTTTCAACAACAGAAAGAAGTAGACTGGAAAATGAATGACAGGGTGCCCTGTGATGATAGCAAAGATTTAATATCATGTCATTAGAGTGAAAGAGGAGAGGAATAATAGTGGACAGCCAAGAAATCCTTGAAGAAATATTGTGGCAAACCTCTTATATCTGACAAAAGACATCTCTCTGCAGAGTCAATCAGTTGCGTGAGTACCAGGAAGGACAAATACAAAGAAATCTACACCAAGAAATATTACAGTAAAGTTTCTGAAAATTATGGACAAAGAAAACAGTTAAAATCAATCATAGAGAGATAGTGAATTATATTCAGGGGAAAATATTTTAATTATAGAAAAATTTTCTTAGGTAATCATGCAGGCCAGATGAAAATAGTACAGCATTTTCATATATGGAAAAGAAAACCTGTTAACTCAGAATTAAATACACAATGAAAATATCTTTCAGGAATGAAGGGGAATAAAAATGCTCTCATATGAAGGTAAATGAAGACAGTTTGCACAAGTGGGCCTACTCAAAGAAGAATGGTTAAGGAATTTTTCTAAATAGAAAGGAAGTGATAAAAGAAGAAATTTTGGAAAATTAGGAAATACGAATGAAAGAGCACATATACATGCAAAAACAATATGTGTTGTTCCTCTACTTAATTATATAATTATATAACTTAATTATAATAAAATTATAAGAAATAAGTTTTCTGAATTATATTTGAAGGATAAATTAAAAATTATAGCACTATCTGATGTATTTAAATGAATGTAGAAGAAATGCTTATCACAACTTAAATGGAAAGTGTAACAGGACATAGAAGATATGGTTAGTGTACTTCATTAGAGTTTTAATGTGCTAGTATCAGTAGAGTATGATAAAGTAGGTGTGCACAGTTGTGACCACAGTGATGATTTGGTCAAAATAATACAGTGGAGATCCCATAAGGTTATGAGGTAGCAAAAACTTCCTAACTAGTACTAGGATAGCCATTGTAACATTACCTTCATGTAACACATTACTCGTGTTTGTGATGAGGCTGGTGTAAACTAACTGAACTTCCAGTGCTATAAAATTATAAGAAATATAATTAAATGCAGTGTATAATATTTGGCAGTGATGATAAACCACTGTTACTTCTTTATGCATTCACTATAGAATATGTTATACCATCATGTAGAATGCAATTCTATTGATAAACATTTCCTGTAAAACAGTGGCATATTACACTAGGCACTTCATAAAGTTTATTTTTAACATGTTTCTTGACCGCACCATCTTATTTGTGTTTAACTTAATCTTATGTTATTTTGTTCATTCTAACCTTTAAGCGTCCAAAATCTACTACCAATATTCCTGGAATGATGTGACATTGAACTATTGTCCTGGTAACAAAATTATGAGTGATGGTGAAAAATTAGTGATGGTTGTGGCTCACCAGTGGGGAAAATTCCATTCCACTATAGTTGGGAACTTGAAGTACAAGAACAAAGTGACGGAATCTGTTAAAGGATCAACTTCACTGAAATCAATATTAGTAACAAAAATTCAATCGGGGCCTGCTGGTATATGAGATAATGCAATAACTTCTAGCAGCCTGGACTGAAGACCAGATATAAGTCTAGCTTTCTTAGCATTATTACAATCACAGTCAAAGCTAGAATATTGCTTACAATGTTGAAAGGAAGAACTTGACGGTTTATTATGTTAGACTTACTGCTAGCTATAGTTGATTAAACTAATTTAAGAATTGGTTTTCATTAGGTAATGTGAACGTGAGTGTTGACTTCACAAAGATGGAAGCGAAAGCAACTGAAAAATTTCTTGAAACTCAACATATACTGGCTGAGATGAAAATTTCATTACAGAGCAAGTGTGTCAAAGCAACAGGCTATAACGGAAAGGCTAGGTGTGCACTAGACTATGCTGTATAGGTAAGAACACTCTAACATTGACGTAATCACCTATTAACGCATTTTCAGAACATATTCCTGTTGTTAAAGTAATGAATAAGTAATTTTATAATTTGAGCAACAACTGGAAAAAAAACCAGAGAGATACAACAAAACATTACAGGTGAATTAAAATGAAGCTCTAATATTTTTGAAATGATTCATGGGAAGGCCAGAAAATGTAAACATAAAAATGAAAACCAGAAAAAAATAGAAAGCAAAAAATAAAACAGCACATGCAAGCTTTAACATATCAATAATTATACTAAGTGTAAATAATCTAAATACATGACTGAAAAGACATGGATAAAGAGAGTAAACTAATAAAATAATCTTTGCTGGGACTAGGGGCACACACTTGTAATCCCAGCACTCAGGAGGCTGGGGCATCTTGCTGTGAGTTGAAGACCATCCTGAACCATAAGTCAAAAACCTTCCTCTAAACAAAATAAACAAAACAACTCTATAAACAACGAAACAGCGCAATCCATGTGGTGCACATAAAACTCATTTCAAAAATACTTTATAGACACACTTGAATGGAAAGAATGCGAA
The DNA here is from genome assembly GCA_004027295.1 of Dolichotis patagonum. Lineage (NCBI taxonomy): Eukaryota > Metazoa > Chordata > Mammalia > Rodentia > Caviidae > Dolichotis > Dolichotis patagonum. The sequence continues at coordinate 5,734 of PVJX010021437.1, read as the reverse complement.
GTTGTAGTATGAGAATATAAAGCAAAACAAATGTGTGGCTAGGTAAGATCTGCTCACCCCAAATCACAAATAAATATTAAAGTATCAGTTCACTAAAGATATATACTGTATATGTACAGTGTATGACACAAGATTGATAAAACTGAAAGAAGAAATAGAAAAATCGATTACAGTTGGATATGTTAACATTTCTTTCTTAACGATTCACAGAACAGTTGATAGGAAATTATCTGCTCACTGTACAGAAAATGCTAACAAGAGCAATAGGATCTAGTTGATGTTTCCATAACTTTCCTCCAAGCAAGAGAGCACAATTTTTTTTTTATTTTAAAGAGAATAAAACAAAAGAGGGCAGAACAGAGCAGATGAGAACAGGACAACATAGGCAACACAGTACTTTACATTAAGACAACCAGACATTAACAGTAGCTATCACAATATCTCTTTCTCTGCTATAGTTGAGAATAGTTTCAAATACAATAATATCAAACATAACACAGTAGTATAAAACCATTCAAAGAGTGAAAGAATTACAGGGCATTCTGAACCAAATAACAGAGAATGATCGATGGGTACTATAATATCTCATTTTTGATAAAAAATTTTGTTTATACTATCATACATATTCAAATCCCAATAAGACACAATGTGATAGATAGAACCAATGGTAGCAGATGAATAGAAGCTTGGTAGGACTTCTAAGAAGGATGATATTAAATCAGCAATAGCTGTCATGTTTTGTTTTCTTCAAAACAGCTGTTCATACTATCACACATGATATAGTCAAACAAAACAGAGTAAAACCATTCCAACTGATGAATGAAAACATTGAAAGGCTTCAAAGCTATGAGATGGGGACTCATGCTTACCATAAAATCTTATATACTCTTATTAACTCTCATACTAGGGAGACTATACGGTATTTACACATGTGAGTCTGGTTTATTTGGCTTATGAGTATGGTCTCAAGTCGTGTCAATTTATTTATAAATATCTCGATGTGATTATTCTTTATAGCTGAGTAGTACCCTATTGTATAAAAAGCCACAACTTTTTTTGTCCATTCCTCAGCTGATGGGCACTTAGGTTGTTTCCAGGATCTGGCTATTACAAATTGTGCTGCTATAAACATGGGTACACATATATCATTGTGGTATGATGTTTTCAGATCTTCTGGGAATATGCCTAGAAGTGGAATAGCTGGGTCAAATGGGACTTCCAAACTCAGCTTTTTGAGGAATCTCCAGACTCACCTCCACAGTGGTTGCACCAGTCTACACTCCCACCAACAGTGCAGAAGAGTTCCTTTTTCCCCACAGCCTCTCCAGCACTTGTTGTTGGTAGTTTTTTCTATCCTGGCCATTCTTTCTGAAACATCTGTTGAGTATGTTTTAATATCAATCACATCTTATGAATAAAGAAACATAAATAAATTGAAAGAATGAAATCCATGAATAAGTTCACTGACCAAAATAGAATGAATCTAGAAATTATAGAGATTTCAGGCTTATCTCTAATTCTGTGGAAATTAGAAAAACAAAACAAAACAAAACCGCTTCCTAATGATCCATAGTTGAAACAACATCTATTCCAGGGAATAAAACAATAAATTAATCAAAAATGAAAATACAACAAATGGAGGGCCCATACAGTTCCAAAAGGAAACATGACTAAAGACTCTCACAATAAAAAGGAAAAGTCTCAAAAGAATAAATCAGCTAAAAGAGCACACAGCAAAATTAAAATGGAATTCAATAAAATTGCAAGCAGAAACTTAATAAAATGTGACAAAAGTCAGTCCTATTAAAAGTTCAATAAATCTGATAAATCTTTAGTATGACTAAGAAAAGAAAAATTCAGAACATGTAATCACTAATATGAAAAAAAATTAAGGTTATCACTGAAAATCTCGAATCATCAAAGATAATGATAAGTGAATGTGGTGAATATGTGATATAAAGACAAATGAATGCCATGAATAATTCCATGTACATAAATTTATCAAGTTAGATGAAATAGGCCCATTTCTTCTAAAATATAAAATACCTCAGCTGTGACAATTATGAATCTGTAAAATGATAAAATATGTAGAAGTAATATGATAGTATTTTTACAATGATAAACAAGCCTTTTATTCATGTCATATTCTTGATTTTGATGTCCTTATACTTAGATAAGATGCTACACTTGGGAGAAACAGTTGAGAAGTATATGGGAACTCTTTACACGATCTTCAATATTTTTTATAAATCTGTCATTTCAAAACAACAAATTTAATGACAAAAAAAAGAACTGAAAAGCTCCTAACCTACTGGTACATATTATATTTATATGTTTCAAACCTTGGTTTGTAATAGTAAATGCACGTACATTGTTAATATGCTATAACAATTTATAAATTCCATAAAAATGTAGCTATAGTGGATATTGAATCCTGAGTACAGTTCATTTATTTCCCAGTGGTCTCATCAAATTTTCCTATGTTTACTTCTTGTAAACACATTGAGAAGCAGAAAAATACAGGGAAATGCATGAGACACTTCTAATTAAGTTAATCTGAGACAAAGATCTAAGTACAATAATCTTAGACAAAGATTTAAGAACTAATAGTGAATAGAGGATGACAAAATGTGGTTTCCCTACACTCTAGCACAATACTTCTGAGACCAGGTGTGAATGAGTGTGAGTATGTGTGCTTCTCACACTATCACACAGTACTTCTGAAACCAGACATGTGTGTGCTTTTCCATACTGTGCAAATTTTATGGTCCCAGCTTGGCATTAATAATTTGTCTCTGTTTTGACACCATGGACTCTGAGAGACTTCCGAATTCACTCGGGTCTAGTGTATGTCTTCAATTCAGGACCTGTGACAAATTAGCCATAATGAAGGGTTCATAAGGTGTCTTCAGTTTGCTAGAATGACTTTCAGAACTGTGAGAAATAGTTTACATGGGTTTATCAGTGTATTATAAAGGGTCCAACTGAATAACAGTCAGATGGAAGAGAAGAATGCAGCAAGGTATTGGATAGAGGCTGAATACAGTTATCCTGTGTATTCTCCCTATAATTCCCCACCCCCGGATACCTCCAACTACTCAGCAACCTAGAAACTCATCAAATCTCATAGTTCAAGAGTTTTTCAGATTATTTTTCCTCCACCACGGGTTAAGCTTAAAGGGCCAAATGTCTCACCTCAACACACTTCCTGGTGAGTGTCCTTAGGGACTTCCTCTACCCAACTCCATCACTGCATTGGCATGAGCTGCTCTGATCATAAAGGGCTCATTGGTCATTCAGGAGCTTCCAAAGGTTTTAGGAACTCTGTGAAAGAAGCTAGAGACAAAGACTAAATATACTTCATAATATCACACAGAGGATTTAGAAAATGTATCAGGAATGGAGGTAACCCTAGAGCTTATTTTATCTTGTTTCAATTAGTAAAGTGCAGCTATACATCTCAAACATTTTAAATTATACCATTCTTTCTTTCCAAGACATTTAAGTATGGCCATCCTTTCATATAATTCATATGCAACTAATTTGAATTGTCTAATGTAAATAAAATACAGGTGAAAGATCAAATCTTTGTAGATTAGATATGACACTAGAGGTCTAGGAAACACTACTTGGCATAAAAAGATAATGAAATTAACAGAGTTAGTTACTTTTCTAAAATTAGTTAAATTGTAAACTCATAATTTTCAAATATTTATCTGACTGGCAAAAGCTAAAATGGTTTCAAATAACATGATTTTTTAAAATGTAACTTTTTATTTTGTTAATTTTACTACAATGAACTTTCTGAGTTATGCGCACTATACAAAATAAACATGATTCTATAAACTACATACACATCTTTAAACCCTACAAAGATGTTAGTGGATAAGTTAAAATGATAGCAGTTAACATGTATGTATATCAACTTTTTGAGATCTAGTTTTTAAACTATCCCTTTGCTTCACTGGGTTTTCTTGAGTGATTTGAAATTTTATGTAATATTTTGATGAATGAGATTTAAAAAAGGAAAACACTATGAGGAGTAAAGAAAGTTAAAGGATGATTACCATTTGGTAACAAGGGAAAAGGGTCAAACTGTCCACATTTCAGGTGTTCATTGCACCAGGGTCTTTTCTACCTGTCCATGATAAAAGGAGCAAGCAATTTTCTAGTTCATCAGTTCTACTGTTGTACAACAAACTAGACCAAAATGTAAATCATCACCAGTTTATGACTCTAGGTGAAGCTTGTGATTCTTTGGTTATCTATACCTCTGGTTTATGGAAGTAAAGTTGATCTCTGCTAAAGTGATTGACCAGAGGATTGAAAGTCTGCACAGACCAGCATCTCGGCATGACTGTTTGGGACTGGTAGGCCTACCCTTCATCCACAGGAAACTGCCTGGAGACCGGCATCTGGGCCAGGTCTGTCTGGGCCCATAGCCCAGCCCTTCACCCCCAGGAAATCTCCCAGAGAACAGCAGAGAGCAACCGGAACCTCCCAGACCCGCAGAGAGGTCTGGGCTGTTTGGATTGCGAATATTGTGGAGGCTGGCATCTTGGCCAGGTCTGTTTGGGACTAGGAACTTTGCAGAAACCAGCATTTTGGCCTGACTCTTTGGGACCTGTAGGCCCACCCTTCACTCGTAGGGAACTGCCTGGAGACCTGCCTGGGACAAAGCACAGTGGCCTGGCCTGACTGAGATTCCACAGGCTCTGGATTGACCACACCCAGCATTTGCCTTACAACTTAGGGAGCCAGGAGCCCACCAAGGGGAGTTAGGACCCTGTGAGGAAGCCAAGAGCCTGTGGGGGAGCCACTGCCCCTCCAGGAACTGAGGGTACAAGAGGTAATTTGTCACACATGCAGAGAAAGCTTTGGAACAATGCTCAAAACAAGGAAATATAGAAAAATGACAAAAGGAAAGACCAAAAGGCAGGCTCAAAGCCCTAGCCCTCCCCAAGAAAGCTTAGAAGCCGTGTACATAGAAGAAAAAAGAAGGCATACACCTGAAATCTCTGAAATGATATCAGATGAAATAAATATGCAAATAGGGAAAGCTATGGAGAAATTCAAATCAGAAACACTTGCCCAGGTACAAGAACAATTGATAAAAATAGTGAAAGAAATAGTGAATGCATCTAGTGAAAACACAGCTAAAAAATTAGAGGAACAAAGCAAACAGATAGAATCCCTGAATGAACAATATGAGAAACAAACAGAATGCATAAAGCAGATTCAAAGAGATATACAGGAAATGAAAAATTGTATTGAAAGCTGTAAAAACCACCTCAATGAAAGTGAAGACAGAATTTCAGACCTCGAAGATAAGATTGCAGCCAGTGAGCAGGAAAGACAAGATCTTTTAAAAATAACAAAGAATCAGGAAATAACAATTCAACACCCGCAAGATGATGCAAAGAAAAATAACATAAGATTAATAGGGATAAATGAAATAGAAGGGGACAGCCCAAATGATATCAAGAGGATATTTACAGAAGTAATAGCTGAAAACTTCCCAAACATGAGAAGAGGAACAGACATCTGGATAAGTGAAGCATATAGAACTCCAAACAGCCATAACCAAAATAAAACTACACACAGACACATAATAATCACCATCCCAGAAATCCAACATAAGAATAGAATACTAAAAACTGTTAGAGAGAAAAGAGAGATCACCTATAAAGGAAAACCTATCAGAATCACGGCAGACTTCTCAACACAAACAATG
>PVJX010021436.1:0-32048 GCA_004027295.1 Dolichotis patagonum | reverse complement strand
TACTTGAGACCAGAAGTGTTTTGGATTTTGGATTTGAAATATTTGGTTACCCATATGAGACCTTGGAGATAGGACTGAAGTCTAAACATGGGCTTGCTTACCTTTTATTTATACCTGCAATGCATAGCTTGAGGGTAATTATGTACAATGTTTTTAGTGTCCTGGTAATTTAGCTGAGACCTGTCACAAGATGCAAAGTATGCATGAGGTATGAGAATTTTCCACAAGTCAGAGCTCAAAAAGTTCTAGGTTTTGCAATATTCTGGGTTTCAGCTTTTCAGCTTAGGGATGATCAACCTGAAAATACGTACCTACACCCCATCCACAAATATCTTGATAGGACCCCTCTCATCCTATCAACTTGAATTATTTCATTAGTGTTTCAGTATCTAATTAATATTTTAGTTACAGTGATGTTTAACTATGGGAAACATAAAACAAATCTATAGTGGCTTAAATAAGAAAAGAATAACTTTTTCTCATTCAACAAAATATGTGGTGCTGGCGTCTTAGTTACTTCATCATTGCTGGAACAAAATACCCGACACGCAAAGTTAAAGGAGGAAAGGTTTACTTTATCTCATGGTTTGTAGAGGTTTCTGCCCATAGTTGGCTGTTTCCAAAGCAGGGCAGCATGGCATCGCAGGGAAAAACAGTTCATGGCATGGCGGGCAGCAGGCAGGAAGCAGTGAGTGCCCCTCTCCCTCTTATTCCATTGAGGCAGGCTAAAAGCCTATTGGTTGATGCCAACCACACCCAGGTTGGGCCTTCTCATTATCCACACCCAGAACTATGCTAAACCAATCAGTGGGCTAAATTATTAATCACATACTCTTAATCCACATTCACGCACCCTGAATCCAACCACTTCCAAAAAGCCCCGCCTATGAGTACATGAGGCTTCAGGGAGGGAAGCGGGGGCGACATACATGTCAGATATAAAGCATAATGGTGAGTTTCAGTTTAGCAATGAGATAGGATCAGGGCCTATGGTGTTTGAATCCCTTGGCTTTTCCCCTCATACGTATAAGAAGCTGCAGTGGCTGTCACATCCAGAAGAGGACAGGGAAATGGGGAGGCGAGCATAGCCACACTTAAGCATGTGTCCGCTAATGTCTCATGGTCCTGAAATTGAGCTCTTGGCTACCTGTAGCTGCAAGAAAGAATCTTCAGCAGGACGGGCAAGGTGAAGAGGCTGTGAATGCAGAATCCATTCAAAGGACCGCCCCAGTGAGTTTCTGGAATGCCTAGAAAAATCACTAGCTGTGCCTGGTTGACCATTATAAACTGAGGTTATACCTTATCCTGTTTTTAATATAAAATTTTCATTGCTGAAAGCAGTCACTAAATATTGGTCCACAGGGTCACCTTCTAATGCTGTAATACTTTTCCATGGAGCAAGAATCTCATGCAAGAGCAGCAGCCTTTGAATGTTATCAGAGCCTACGCTTGGGCTCTGTACGGTAGAAACGAGCACACTTCTCAATAGTGTAAAATTCCGAACGCGCCTCGGGGGTCAGATCTTTATTCTCCAGCAGTTCTGTGTCACATTTTACAGTGAGTTCAATTTCGTTGAATAGCGGTAAAGAGTAAAAACTCAGCGTCTGACAGCCGCCTCACTGGGTGACACAGATGGTGAACTGCAGGAGACTCAGGCAGTCTGGTAAACTGCAGGGCAGGAACGAGGAGCAATTTTGAAGGAGTCTTTCCAAGAATAGACAGAAACGTTGTAAAACAATAGTCTCCTAATTAGAAACTACTTAGAAACAGAGTAAGAGCTCTGCCTTTCTGGGCAGCTGTGCCCTCTGTATAATTATGTGACCTAAGGCCAGCCATCGACATCGCTGGGATTTTATTCATCCATGTGTGAAATGATGAAGTTGAGGTAGGAGGCTTTACTTATTGTTTATTTATTTTGGGGGTGCTAGGGATTGAACCCAGGGCCTCACATGTGCTAAGCATGTGTGCTTCACTATGGAGGTACACCCCTAGACTAAGACTTCATTATAAAGATAATGATGTTTCAATAAAGGTTAAACATTACTTTATATGTTTAATTAGATGGGTTAAAGAATATATGGCCTGAGGATTGCATATCATCCATTAAAGTTGATCTTACAGTAAAAAAAATTAAAGAATAATACTACTTTTTCTTTTTAAATAGAAGTTTCATTTCCTGAATTTCATACAGTTTTTAAAATATGATCAGTTTGGCAGACTACAAAAGCCCATGAGTCTGAAATTAATTGGCAACATTTAATATGTACATTCAAGTACTTATTCAAATGTATAATCTACTGCTCAACAGTTACCAGAATTTCCACTAAGATTATATTTATGAACTGTTAAATCTGCATTTCGTGCCCAGATCTTTCTGTTGAACATAGCCAGCTACCCACCAAACATCTCTACTGGAACAGTCTTCTGAATGAATTTAAAGCTGAGCTCATCTTCTGCAAACTTGTTCTTCCTCTTCCTCTTGAGTTTTCTATCTCAGCGAATGAACCCTCCATCCAGCCTCTTGATTATCTCTTCTAAGTATCTCCCTATATCTTCTTGTGGACACCTTGCCGCTCACTTGACATTTCAAGTGTCTGCCAGTTCAGTTCATTCTCACAATCTTTTTGAGACGCAAAATTCATTGTTTTTACCTTTAGCAAATATTTTTTGATGGTTTCCCACCTGTCAGGAACTGTTGAGTTCCCTGGGGATTCAGGAGTATACAAAGCACAGCCCTTCCCCTTGTAGATCTTACATTGCAGGATAGACAGTAAACAAATTAGTATGTGACTGTATAATAAAATAGTAGGTAAGGATAAATACTATGAAGAAAAACAAGAAGAGGAGGTTTCTAGGTAAATGATCAGGGAAGATGCTAGAAGGCCAATATCTGAGCAGGATAAAGGGAAGAAATAAGCCAGGTGAATGTTAGAAGAAACAATGTTCCAGGGAGGAATGATCCTACAGTGGGAGGTTGATTTCTGTGTCCAAAGAAGGAGAAGCCAGTGGGGCCAGTGTGGAGAGCCAGAGGGAGAATGGAGGAGATGTAGCCAGGATGGTGACCAGGGACAGGGCCACCATGTGAGGCCTTGGCAGCCATGGAAAGCTTTTCTGCAGGAAAACCTAACCCTGACTCATGTTTCAAAAATGAGTGCTCTCTCCATGCTGTGGGGAATGAATTGTAAGGGATCAAAAACAGTTGCAAGGAGATCATTTGTGAGGCATCTGTATAGTTCTAGTAAAAGATGATGACGGTTTTATTTAACAGTATTTTTGTATCATGGTAAAATACAGATACACCAAATCCGTCTCCCTAACCCAGTGTGCCGTACACTCCCACTGGATGTGGCTATCACCACCACCCATTTCCACAACTTTTCCCTCTTTCCAAACTGAAGTTCTATGCTCATTAAATAGCAATTCCCCATCTGTCCTTCTTTGTAGGTCCTGGCCACTACCATTCTATTTTCTCTCTTTAAATCTTCTGGAACCTCGTGTCAATGTAACCACACAGAATGTATCCTTTTGTGACTTGTTTATTTCATTTAGTATAATGTTCCCGAGGTTTGTCCATGCTTTAGCATTTGAAAGAGTCCTTCCTCCTTTGGGCTGAAACCACATTCCATTAGGTATACATTCTTCATTTTGTTTGCCCATTCATCTGTTGGTATTTGTGTTGTTCCTATCTTTTGACCATTGTTAATGATGTTGCTGTGAATATGGATATACAAATATCTCTCTGAGAATTGAAATTCTTTGGATATATAACCCCAAATCAAATTGTTAAGTCATATTATTCTAGTAGTTTTGCTTTGAAAGAAGAGATCACAAGAGTATACTCATTTGCTTAAAAAATTTTAGTGGCCCCTAAGAGAAAGTCTAAAATTAATTTAATATAGCTAAAACTAGGCATTGCTGACAACAAAAGCAAAAATAGAAAAATGAGATTACATCAAACTAAAGTCCTTCTGCACAGAAAACAATCAGCAAAGTGAAGAGACAACCTATAGAATGGGAAAAATTACTGATGAACTGTACATCTGACAAAGGGCTAATATCTAGAATATATAAAGAACTCCAAAAGTCAGTAGAAACACACACATAATTAAAAGAGGTAAGAAAGCCAGATGTGATGGCAAATACCTCTAGTCCCACCTATGTGGAAGACTGGGGCAGGAGGATGGCTTAAGCCCAGGAATTGGAGACTAGTCTGAGCAACACAGGGCAAAGGACTTGAACAGACTCTTCACAAAAGAGGACATAGAAATGGCTAACATATGTATTAATACATATGTATTTAAAAAACCCCTTGAAATTACTAATTACCAGGGATGCACAAATCAAACCCATGATGAGATGTCACTTCATTCCAGGTAGGATGGCTACTAACAAAAGGACAAAAGATAAATGCTGGCAAGGATGTGAACAAAAGGGAACTCTTATACACTCTCAGTAGGAATGGAAATCAGTACAGAAGATATGAAAAATACTTCTTCAAAATATTAAGAATAGAACTACCATGCGATCCAGCAATCCCAGGGCTGGGTATGTTCCCAAGAGAGATGAAATCAGCATGTTGAAGAGACACCTGCATTCCCATGTTTACTGCAGCACTACAAACAACAGCCAAGAGCTAGGTACAGCATAAATGCCCATCAGGATGTGTAGATAAAGGACTGTGGAATATTATTTTTCAATAAAAATGAATGAAGTCCTGTCATTGGCAGTAACATGGATGGACTCAGAGGATATCGTGTTAAGTAAAATAAGCCAAGTATGGAAAGACAAGTAGCACGTGATTTCACTCACATGTGGATTCTAAAGAGGCTGATCCTACCTAACCAGAGAGTAGAATGATGATCACCAGGTACTGGGGAGAGTAGTGGGCAGCAAGGGACAAAAAGAGATTGGTTAATAATGAGTGAGTCACATCTTGATAGAAGGAAAAATTCCCGTGTGCTATTGTATAGAACAGTGAGTATAGTTGACTATATTGCATCGTATATTTCCAGATAGGCAGAAGAGAGGACTTTGAATAATCTCACAACAGAGAAATGATAAATCTTTGATATAGATAAATTAAATATCTTGATTTGACCATTTCATGCTGCACCATTTCATACATGCACCAAAGTACTGTACTGTTCTCCATAAATACCTACAATTGTATCAATGAAAAGCAATCCTGCATTGATCTCACCCCCACCAGTCCTTCACAACCTCCCCATTTCCACACTCTAAGTTCTAGTGAATTTTTTCCCAAATCCCTACAATCATCCAAACTCTTTCATCTGCGCACTGTCCCCCTGCCCAAGCGATTTGTTCTTTAAACTTGCTTTCCCTGGAAGGCACTCTCTCTCTGTCCCACTGAGTTCTAACAAGTTTTCAAGTACTGCCAACCCAGAACCTTGCCTTTCCTCTACCCCAAATATTTCTCATCCACAGTGCTTCCATGGATGGCTCCATGTTTCCTTTCAGATTCTGAGTGCCATGGCTGCCACAGACCTGTAGAAAGTGAATCTACTGAATGGCTGAACAAAGAATAAACATTCCTTGAGACCTAATACTTTAAACTGAGTTTCGAACTAAAGCATCATTAAGGGCCAGACGCATAATCTTAATATCTTATTTTTATCAATCCCTGTCGAAGGCCAGGGATTGAAAAAAGTAGAGAATAGTGGAACTCATGGATACCTCTATTCCTAGCAGCTACTTTCAAAAATGAACCTTCATATAAAACTAGCTACTCAGGGATCATGACACTTAGATGGATCTCTGTAGAAACGAGAATCAGTATTACAGAGGAGACACTGGCACTGAGAACGTTGCTTACCTTCTGCCTACCGTGGTGGGGTCTTCAGAAAAGCTTTCTGATCTTAGTGCTGGAATTAGTGATATATTTAAAATCTTCATTTAATTTGTGAGTTCAGCACAAAGTAGCTGCACTGGCTGCTAAAAGCTGAGAGTTAAATTGTGACCAAGGTCTAGCAGACAAGCCAAGCGTCACTCTGTACATAATGTAAACGTTTAGCTTAACTGTATTTTTCCTCTTTTACTGCCTTTACTGCCTGTGACATGTGTTTTATAATTTTTTTAAGTGAATTTAATTTTGGCGCTGTATAGTAGCCCCTTGGATACATGCACTAGAGTTTGATTCTCCATTCCTTTATATCCAGGTTCTAGCTTGTTTCTGTTTTGCTCTGTGATGAATACTTTAAGTGATGCTCCTGTGCCTGCATCTCTGGTAGCCTGTGTAACAGCACCCTGAGAACTAGGACTTAGGGTTGTAGGGTTTGCTTATTTTTGACTTGGAGGTGTTTGTTGCCAAATTTTACTTCAAAACTTATGTCAATTCACATTCTCACCTTCTGTGTGAGATCCTCATATTCTGCTATCATTTGGAATTATTGAAATAATGGGTTTGAAATACTTCATTTTGGTTTGCATTTTCCCAGTCACTTCTGCTACATGTCTATTTTCGGTCTGCATGCCTAACTATGGCTTCTCTTTTGTGAGTTTCCAATACTTCATTTTCTATTGTGGTGTTCGTCATTTTCCTATTAATTGATGAGAATTATATAAATCCAGCTTAAAATAACAGCTTCTTTAGGATATAATGAATATGCTAAAATTTCAACCTTTTTAATGGTACAACTCACTCCATTTTAGTAAACTCACAGAGTTGTGCAACCATCGCCAATATCTAATTTTAGACTATTTTCATAATTCCCCAAAGAAATCCCATGCCCATTAACTACTCCCCACTTCATTCCATCTGCACCTCCTTGCCCTAGGCAATCATCAGTCTACTTTCTGTCTCTAAATATTTGTCTAGTTTGAACATTTTTTATAAATGGAATTGTACAATAAAATCCAATTTGAAGTAAGACGGAGTACACATGGTTATTTTAATGAATTGTAGGATAATTTTTTCAGTTCTGAATTATGTAAGTGGCCCACTGCGTTCAGATCTATTTTACTTGCATCTAAATGTCATTTTTTATTTCAGGATAAGTTATGATGAACAAATACATATTTTTAAATCCTGGCTTCCTATCCCTGGCATCTTTCACCTTCAAGGATTCCCCAGAGATCAAAATCTTCTTTTTGAAAAGCTTTGGCCCAGAGAAAATCATAGTCTAAACACAGCTCTTGTAGGAGCAGAGCTAAGATTCAATTTTGTTTACATCTGGCTGAACTAAAAGAGGTCATTTCAAGAAAGAGTCAAGGACTAGAAAAGGAAATGAGTTGGAGTCTAAAGTATTTAATGTTTAAAATTGGGAAACTACAAGAGAACTTCCAGCAATTGTCAACTGCATTATTGAAAAGAAATCCAGTGTTAAAGGTATCCAGGCAAACCAAAGTTCATTGGGAACAAAAAACCTAAAGTATATATATCTTTGTCTACATGGTACAGTATATAGTGCATAAGTGAAACCATGGACCATGAAATCCTCCTCCAGAATTCATTCCTTGAGAACAGGAGGTGGGAGTGGTAAAAAGAAAGGGTGACCCTTCTTGGATCAGAAATTTATACTGAGAATAATTTAGGCTTAAATAGAAATGCAAGTTAATTCTAATCAGTAAGGCAAATATAATGTTCACATATTATATTTTTCTAACTCTTCTAAAGCAAACAATGGAGGTACTTATTGATTTTTCTTGCACATTCTGATAGGCAAAAAGACATTTTTAATTTTATGGATTTAAAGTTCAGCATGGTGTTATTTTCTGTGGATGTCTTCCTATTTTTCTGTTGAGTTTTGGAAAAACGTTATTTCAATGTGTCTCTCAGTGTTAATGTGGTATTATTTCTCCTCTTAGAATGTGATCTCTTACACATTGTGATGCTTTGTAACACATATAGCATACATGCATCACCACGGGAGCTTAATGAATGCTCTCTGCTGCCAGACTCAGGTACTGCCCGTGGACCTGATTACACAGGCCAACATCTCCCAACAAGTATGTGCATGTCAAGGTCTTTGGTGTGCAATAGACCTAAGCACAGAGGAGATTATAACATAAATACAACACATTTTCATTACTTGAAATTTCTACTTGTTTTTCACTGGTCAGGCTCATCTATTTATCTTGCTTTTAAGGAGAAAATTACCAAATTCTCCTGTGATCTTATGAAGTTAGAATAATGAGACTCATGCAATATCTACAGTAACACTTCAGTGACCTTGATGAACACAGGGAGAACAATCTAAACCAGAGAATATTTTTAAAAAACTCTAGTTTATTACTTTCAGGCACAACATGAACTAAAGCTGCAGGCAAGGTGTCTTCCTGTCAAGGGCCTCCTGGTCTGTGTTTATGTCTCATTTGTGGTAGACAGAGTAGACATGAACACTCAGTGTGCTAACATGCGTAAAACTGGCTGTGCAAACGAACACAAACATATTATGAGTCCTCTTATTTTCTTTCTTAACTTGCTTATCAAGTGTTTTAAAGAGAGAACAGTACAGATTCTTTTGCAGACTTACTCACTTCAAAGTATTAAAACAATTAAGGCTGAGCCAATAATACCAGTGGTTTGTACCTTGGGTACTTACCAAAGAACTCAGCAGTTAATGGATTACCAAAACAAAATAGTGACAATTAATAACAGAGAGGTGGTTTCAATAACATGTCAATTATTCCTTTTTCTAAATCTTTCCATTTCTGTTTCTGCACTGCTATATGACCTAACAGCCCTACTTTTCCATAGACAAGGTTCTCGAAGCAGATTCCTGGTTTTTATAACATACTATTCTGGGGATACTACAATGCACCAGATTCCTGGGCTCTATTGCGCCCAATTTTTATTTAGTTGATCTGGGATGAAACTTAGGAATTCATGTTTATTAAGTAGCTCCAAGTGATACTATACACCAGAGAAGCTGAATGGAAACAAGCCATTTCCGCATGCTGTGTACTACTAGAGTCTGTTGAAGGTGGAGATAGTAATTTCTTATATTGGGGTAATTTTTTTTAAGATACCAGGAATCCAACTCACTCTTGCCAGGCAGGCACTTTTCTGCTTAGCTATATATCCCTGGTCCTTGGGGTATTTTTTTGCATTTCTTGCAAAACTGTTACTTTTCAAGGTGGAATTCAATATTTATTATGGTTCATTTCTATAAGAAATTGTATGACAAATTTATCTGGAATTTAGTGATAGGAAAAATGTCTCTCCTCCCAAAAGACTGATCTTTCAACTGATGATCAAAAGAATAAAAATTATCTCTTTTTATTCCTGACCATAGGAGCTCAGGGAATACATAAGTATGTCATTTCAGGTTCTCAGCTGAATTTTTTCTGGATCTTTCCTTATTATGGCTTCTGAACTTTCTTTTTGATTTTGTTTTTTGCTGTCCTGGTGCAAGTAGCTTTTTATTACAGTGCCTTTGGAGAAGAAGGAAGAGAAATTATAAACATGTAAATAATATATTTAAACTGGCACAGATTGATAGTGTTGCCAAGGATTCTCTGTTTCCTGCATTCCACTGCAAGCCAAGCCCAGGGTTGACCTGAAGTGCTGTTAAAGCCCCCATGCTCCTCACATGCTGACTTTGGTCTCATTTCCTGTGGAGCATTGTCCTAATTCAGCTGGACCCACAGTCATCTTCCTCTTCACTTTCTTAAAAGCCTTTTTTCATTGACTTTCTCAGGCTCAACAGCATTGCTTGATTCTATTATCTTTAATGGTGTCCAATGTTTTTCATTTATTCGTTATAAAAATACATTTATTTTCTAAAAATCCTCATTGCCAGGAATGGGAAACAACGTAAGGGTCCATCAATAGATAACTGGATATACAAACTATGTTGTAGCAATACAGCATGATTTGGCTCAGCATTGTAAGTGGAAGAATTCAGTCTTAAAAGACTACATACTATACGATGTCACTTATTTAAGATACTGGAATTGGCAAAGATAAAGAGACAAAAATGTCACCAGAGGTGAGGTGGAAGCAAAGTCTGACCAGGGGAAACATGGAAGAATTCTTTATCATGCTCCGTATCTTGTATGTATAAGAATGTTGTACGTATATTAAAGAATCTATTGAATTAAAGAATTCAATAGGAAGAAAACAAACAATCCAACTAAAAATGACAAGATTTGCATAGGCACTTAATTAAAGATGATGTACAGATGCTTAAGTAAGGGTATGAAAAGATGTTTAACATTACCATTGGACAAAAGCAAATTAAGATCATCCTAAAATACATTTATTAGAATAAATAAAAATAAAACATTAAAAACTGACAATATCTAGCGCTGATGAGGATGCTAAACCACTGGAACTGGTAAGACTGCTGATGGGAATGTAAAAAGATTACAGTCACCCTGGGAAACAATTTGGCATTTTCTTAAAAGTTAAGAATACCACATGATCCAAGAATTTTACTTCTATGTATTTACTCAGGAAAATGAAAACATATGTTCGTACAAAAACCTGTATATGAATGATTACAGTGGCTTTATCCATAATTGCCCCAAGCTGGAAGCAACCTGAATGTTCTTCAGCTGGCGAATGGATAAACAAGCTGTGACCCATCCACACAATGAAATTCTCCTTAGCCAAAGGAACAAAAACCATCGATGTATGTAACAACATAGATGAATTTCAGATGCATTATGCCAAGTGAGAGAAGCCAGACTTAAAAAAAACCCCATGTACTGGGTGATCCATTATGACATCCAGAAAGGGAAAATCTATAGAAACAGAAAGCAGATCAATGATGGCTGGAGGCAACAAAAGAGTCAACTACAAAGGGACACGATGTATGGTTTAGAGTGACAGCACTGTTTTGTATCTTGGTGATGATGGTAGTTACATGACCATATGCATTTGTCCAAACTAGGAGACCATGTACTATAAAGAATAAGTCTTACTGTATGAAAATTGTACTGTATGACTAAAAAGTGTCAAGATGGTGCTCAGAGCTGAGAGAACTTGACAGTCCATTTCACTTTTTCTTTCTCTTCAATTTTTTTTCTAGTCAATTAAGTGTTAAGTGTACACATACTGCCGATTGTGCTAGCATTTCTGGGACAACCCAAAAAGTTTAAAGTCACCTCAAGTTGTTTATAATTATGAAGGCAGGCTTTGTTATTTAGAATTAATCTGGTAAGTAACAAACAGTCATCACAAAGCCTCACACACAAAGATGACTGATGACTGTAACATTTTAGGTTAATCAGAAAAGTGTCGCGTTGTTTAGATTATAGCTGGGACTGAGGAAGGTAAAAAGAAAGTGAACAGGGTGGTGGCAGTTTTGGAACTTGATTGATGAATTTAGCACATACTTAATGACAAATCAAATGCATCTAAAATGAGAAGTCTTTAACTATACAATGTTTTATAGACTTTTACGACTTATATTGAAGGACACTACACATAGTTTAGTCTTGGGGCCGGGCATGAATCTGTCTCTATGTCATGGCAGTAAGATCTGAAAGAAAAGGATAAACCTCAAAATGTTAAGAAGAAGGGCCGGGGCTGTAACTTGGTGGCAAAGCAGGCTCTAGTGTGTGCTAAGACCTGGGTTTGGTCCCCAGCATGGAAAAACAAAAACAAACAACAAAATCCATGAACAGTAGTAAGATGAAAAGATTAACATAGTGAGTTCAGAGTTATGATCTCAGAAGAACGTTTACATTTTTACAAAGAGGGGAAGATTAACAGAAACTTCAATGGGGAAAGACGTGCTAGTTTGTTTGGGCTTCCAGTAGTTCAGTGTCAGAAGAGACCATCCCTTTGGGAGATTCCCTTCCTGCCACATTGCTGTTCCTGGATTGAGACAGGCACAACCCGGCTGTAGGGCCTCTGCCTGGCTGTTCCTCCTGTGAAATGCTCTTCCCGGTAGCGCTGTGGTATCTCTCAGTGGTCTCCAGTTTTTACCTAAGCCCCACCTTCAGAATGAGACGTTCCTGGCCAGCTTGTTTTACAACTGTGACCAGCTTTCTCAAGTTTCTCTGTCTTGCTCTGCTTTTCTTTGTCATATCACTTACTACCTTGCTTTCTAGCATACCTGCTCCTCAGAATGCCTGCCATTCACTGCCACCCCCCCTCCCAAGACAAGGCCACAACAGCAGGGGTCACGAGTGATTCTGCCCCTGGATGTCTCTCAGTACATAAAATAGTACCTGCACATCTAAAGTGCACAATAAACATTTGTGAATAAATGAATTACGATAATTAACATTTACTGTGCTTTCGCTTGAACTGTACAATTTTGCTACGTGCTTTACATAATTTATCTCATTGAATCCTTACAATTATTTTACAGAGGTAAATCCTGTCACTGGTCCCATTTTAAAGAGAAAGAAACAAAAGCACAGACAGATTAAAAGACTGATCCAAGGTTATACAAAGCTAGTAAGAAGTGGAGCCAGTGTTCAGACGCAGAAATGGATCTGAGCGCAGAAACGCCGACCCCAGAGTCTGTAAACACACATACTTTGGCTTGGTTGGCACCTGGAAACCCAGAGGATTCTTGGATGACAGATGAGATTTAGCAGATGGATTTGTCAGAGGAAGCCATTTGAAGGAATGAGCTCTCCAAGAGAAAGCTGGTACTGATGATGTGGAGAGACAGGCTATGACAGAGACAATGCATTTGCACAGTTCAGGAAGATAATCAATAGATAATCAGTGGATTTGTTTTTTAAGGATTTGGGACTGAAAGCCAGCGCTCCCACATGGAGATTTTATCTCCAGCCCTTAAAAAAAATGTTTGTTTGTTTTTTAAATTTTGAAACAGGGTTTTGCTAAGTCACTAAATTGCTCAGCTCGGGCTAGAACTTGAGATTTTTCAGAGAATTACAGCCTGAGTCAAAGTGGAATTAGACCTAAGTGTTTTCACATCTCTATAGTTTATAAGTTCAAATTCACATCTTTAAAAAAGGCAAATGCCGGCTGAAATTCTTTTAGCTTCTATTTTTCTGTTAAAGTTTACCTAAAATAAAATCCATTTACTGCTGCTGCTTACTGTAATTTCTTTCGGTGAGTAATTTGGTTTCTATTTCACCATACAGTTGGGGTAATTTGTTATTCTTTATATAAAAATCTCTAAGAATTCATTATCAAAATGAGATTAACAACACAAGCATAGTTTTTTTGGAGGGTGAGAATCATAATTTGGAGCATTGTTTTCCTGGTTCTAGCAGCAGCTTCTGGTAATAAAATCCTAACCGGGGTTGGCTGCAGATTTACTCTTCCGGTGCGTGCTCAGGGAGGGCGACCTTTCACTCGCTTATGTCGACCGCCCTCTTGTGGCGGATGGCGACCATGCGCGTCTCCATCTTGCTCCATCTCGCTCCATCTTGCTGAGCCAGGGGCCTGCTTTGTCCTCTAGGATGTCCCTGGTGGACAGTAGTAACCCATGCTGTGCGGTTTCACTTCTGCAGTGGTCTCTGGTGTTCTCCAAACACGCGGGCAAATGTGTTGTTTTTATTTATAGATTCGATTCTCTGTGTATCTTTGTGCCAACTGTTACTATGACCAACTGTAGTTATAATTATTTCCGCTTTCTATTTAACGGAGGATAATTAGTAAATGAGAGTTGGGGAAAATTGGCTGTCTGAAAAGGATTTATATTTAAAATTCTAACTTCACGTTCTCCTCCAAATAACTGCACTTTTGTGCTGAAAGCATAATGTGTGTGTAAGGCTGAGAAATAACAGATTTTGGGACTGTGGATTCATCCTATTTAGAAGTTCTCTTAAGCTTAGAGAGAAAGTGGTAATGTTTGGAGGTGAGGGAAGGGCACCCCTGTCTCAGCTCTTCAAAAGATTCTCCTGTGCGTAAAGGCTGACAACCCTCCTCCTAGAAAGTGGTAACAGGGTCTATAGCTCCCTAGTTGACGTCAATTCATCCTACATCATGGCTCCCCTTTCAATCTCACTAATAAAAAGACAGTGTCTTTCATGATACATTGGGAAGGTCTTGAATTTTTGGAGTCAAACAACTGAGTTTGAATTTAAACCCTCACACTTAGCACACATTACTTAGTCTGTCTTGTTGCCACTAGAAAACATCAATCCCACCGGTCAGTGGCTCAGAGCAGGCCTGATGCAAACAGCCTCTCACTTCGCCAGGCAGGGGAGCACCCTTCCGCTGGGCTTCCCACCCCTCACCTCTGATTTGTCTAATGCGGTTGAGAAGATGAGACTCACGCTGAAATGCGAAGCGGACTAGACATAATAAATTGAGAATTATTTAATGCATACACCCCATTTTCTTTATTGTGTTATCAATTGGTTTTTATGTATTTGGAAGCTTTTGCAATAACAGTATATACATTTAAGATTGTGCCAGCTTGAAGGTTAGCTGAAGTTTTAAAAAAATTATTATTCAGTAACGTGTAATAATGTTGTTTGCCTGAAAGCTTACTTTGTTTGAAATCATCTCTCCTTTGACTAATTCTCATCTGGTTCAGGTCTCTAACTCCCTAACTACAATTCTGAAAACCAAAAAGTTTTGAGAACAAAAAGCTATTTTTTTATAATTCTTTTGTTAGCAAAATCTGATCTATGCTGATGTGAGACTATCTGTAGTCTTTATGCTACTTAGTGTGACTATTCATGTGCTCCTTTTGTAAATATTACTCTTTGATTATGGTTTGTTGCCTGAACCCTACTGTAGGTATGATGTAAATACATGAGATGCTCTGTATTAACTTTGAAATTAAAATCAATCTGCTTTGAAACACCTTTGATTGTAGGGTTTGGGTTAAGAGCTCTCTCTGTCTCTCTTTGTCTATCTTTCTCTGTCTCTCTTCTCTTTTTTCTCTCCTCTCTCTCTCTCTCCTACTTTTCCCCTTGTGTTCCTAGTTTCTATTTTTTTATGTATTCTTCTGTTTTAGATATGTGTTTTTAAGTAGCAATTAGCTGGATTTGCTTTTAATCTAACAAACTATCTTTTCAATAGAAGATTTAGTCTATTTAAAGCTATTTCTGATATATTTGATTTTTTTTGTTTTTTGCTTTCTAATATCCTATCTTATCTATACTTTTCTTCTTTCTCAGACTCCTGGATTTCTCAGTCTCAGTCTCTTCTCTTTCTATCTTTTTCCCCTCATCTTTGCTCAATTAGCAGCAAGTTACACCCCCTTTATTTCTCTATGCTTACTTTTGAAGTAGCATTTCCCCTACATAGTCCAAAATCAATTGATGTCATTACTTCTACTTCAAAACTTCCAAGATATTCTTTCTCTAATTCCAGCCACACTCTCTGACAGCCTTCATGCTATTATCTGTTAGTTTTATCTTGTTTTTAACTGAAAAATTAGACATTATTATTTAATGAAAATCTTTTTTTTCATATTTTGTCCCTATCTTCCACCTTGTTTGCTTACCAACCATTTCTCCAACATACATTTTGTGAATATCTTTTGTAGCCTGTAGGATGCAGCACTGGACAAAACGAGGTCCTTAACACCCCAAGACTTAATTTTCAGTTCAAATTAATGATTCCTTCTTGGTTTCAGCTCTTCCTCTAAGATAATTTTCCTTCTATCATGTGTATTTTTTAGTTCTTTTGCTGGGGGCTTGTTGAATCTTAATTCTTTATTTTAGACAGCTTTCTTGATATGAAATTCACATATCATACAGTTCCCTTATCTAGAACATCTGATGAAATAATTGTTAGTATATTCACAGATGTGTGTTATTGCCATTGCAGCCAGGTTTAGGACATGTTTGTGACCTTATAAAGAAAATCGGTACTTGGCAGCAGTCACTCCTTGTAATGGCTTGAAAAGTGACCTTCAAATTCATGTTTACCTGGAACATCAGAATGTGACTGTATTTGGGAATAAGGTCTTTGCATCTTAACTGGCTAAGACGACCTCACACTGCATGAGCATGGGTTCAAGGTCAATGAATACTGGCCATATTGGAAGAAGGGAGGCATTCAGAGAAGGCCATTTAAAGAAAGAGACAGAAATTGGGATGATGTAGCTACAAACCAAAGAAGTCCAAGGGCCCTGGAAACTACTGGAGAAGCCAGAAGGAGGCAAGGAAGGATTGCTCTCCAGGGTTTTTAGAGAGATGATGGCTTGACCAATACCTTAAATTTTGAACCTCTATCTCTGGTACTAGTAGACAACAAATAGATCTTGTTTTGAGACACAGTTTTTAAAAAATTATGGTCTAGGAAATGAATACAATTTCTACTTCCCTTTTCCCACTGGCAATCATTAATCTACTTTCTATCTCTGTGGGTTTACCCCTTCTAGACATTTCTCAGAAATGGAGTCACAGAGTATATGGTTCCTTTGTATGTAGTTTCTTTAGTGTAGCTAGCAGGTGTTTTCAGATTTCTCACATGTTGTGGCACATATCAGTATATCATTTTTTTTGTGGCCAAATATTCCATGAAAGGATATATCGCACTTTATCTATTTGTCAGTTGGTTGACAATTGTATTGTGTCTACCTTTTGGCTATTATGAAAAATGCTGCCACAGACATTTGTTTACAAAGGTTTGTGTGTATATGTTTTTATTTCTCTTAGATATACAACTGGAGGTAGAATTGTTGGGTCACGTGAAAACTCTAATAATTCAAAGAGCTGCCAGACTGTTTTCCAAAGTGGATTCACTACTTTAGTTTCTGACAAGCAGTTTATGAGGGTTCCAATTTCTACGTATCCTTATCAACATGCATTACCAGCTGATTTTTTGACAGTAGTCATCATAATGGGTATAAAGTGGTACCTCATAGTGATTTTGATTTGCATTTCTTTGATAACAGATGAGCATCTTGTCATGTGCGTATTGGCCACTTACAGATCTTCCTTAGAGAAATATCTATTTTGAGCCTTTGTCCAATTCTGGAATTATATTATTAGTATATTTGGAATATACTCTCTCAGCAGATATATGGTTTTCAAACATTTTTTTCCATTCTGTGAGTTGTCTTTTCAATGTCTTGATTTGGTCCTTTGAAGCAGAACTCCAGTTTATCTGTACTTGCTTAGTTGCCTATATTTATAGTGTCATTTATAAGAATCTACTGCCAAATCTGAGGCCAAGCAGACTTACTTTCAGGGTTTTTAGCTGGAAACTTAGGACATTTGCATCTATTATTAATTTTGAGTTAATTTGTACATGATGTGAGATAAAAATTTTATTTTACTTATTTGCATATAGTAGTCTCTGTATCATTTGTTGGAAAGACTGGAAAGGTATTAAAAAAGAGCCAAACTGTGTACTTACTTCCTAAGACAAATGCAAGTTTCATGTATTGCAAATGTGTACTAATAAAATATTTTGGAAAATTGGGAAGAGCCACTATCCAGAAAAACAAACAAACAAATAAACAAACACTATTACTGAATGATCCTAGAACCATTTTAAAAGTCATTTGACCATAAACACTCTATCCTTAATGTGATTCCTTTAATCTGTATGTCTACCTCAAGTTCATTATGTTTTGATTATTGTCACTTTGTAGTGAGTTTTGAAATCAGGAACTGTGAGTCAGCCAACTCTGTTGTGCTTTTTCAAGATTGTTTAGCTAAAACATGTTCACTGGAGGAAGGATAGCCTCTTTAATAAATGGTGCTGGAAAAATTGGCTCTCTACATGCAGAAGACTGAAACTAGATCCATGGCTATCACCATGCACAAAACTACAGTCTAAGTGGATCAAAGACCTAAACATTAAAACGGAAACACTAAATCTACTGGAAGACAAGGTAGGTGGAAGTCTTGGAGACAGAGAGGTAGGCAGAGAATTTATGAACAAAACACAAATTGCACAGCAAATACTTCAGAGAATCAATAACTGGGATCTCATATTATTGAAAAGTTTCTGCACTTCAAAAGAAATCACCATCAGAGTGAAAAAAAACCCCATAGAATGGGAAAGAATTTTAGCCATCAACCCCTCAGACAAAGGCTTTATATCCAGAACATATAAAGAATTGAAAAACATCAAGCCCCCAAAACTCAAAGACCCTCTGCAGAAATGGGCATCTAAGGTGAATACACAGTTCTCAGATGAAAATATACAAATGGCAAATAAATACATGAAGAAATATTCACCATCACTGGTCATTTGAGAAATGCAAATTAAAACAGCATTGAGATTTCATCTCATTCTGGAAAGAATAGCTGCCATCAAGAAAATGACTGATAACAAATGTTGGCGAGGCTGTGGGGGGAAAAAGGAACACTACTTCATTGTTGGTGGGAGTATAGACTGGTGCAGCCATTATGGAACTCACTATGGAGAATTCTCAGAAGACTAGGAGTGGAAGTTCCATTCAACCCAGCTATTCCCCTCCTGGGTATTTTCTCAGAAAACCTGAAAAGGTCATATCAAAGTGATACATGTGCACCCATGTTTATAGCAGCACAATTTGTAATAGTTAAATCTTGGAAACAACCAAAATGCCAATAGCCTGCAGAGTGGATGAAAAAGATGTGGTATTCTTATACAATGGAATATTACTCAGCTATAAAAAGGGATGATCTTAAGGCCTTCATACTGAAATGGAGGCAACTTGAGCCTATTCTCATAAGTGAAATAAATAAGAATCATATTTATAAATATCAAATTGTGTCTCTAGAATAAAATGTACTGAGAACTGTAGGAGAAATAAAACCCAAAATGTGTAAATTGCTATGTCAAAAGGAGAGGAAAAGAAAGTGGTCTAAAGAATATAACTGCATGTGTGTTTAAGTGTGTAGGATTGATAACCATATTACTAAGTTTTTGTTGGATCATTGAGCAGAACTGTTTACAGTCTCACTGTTTGAATGTCCACTTTGTGTACTTTAATTTTGTAACTTGAACAACTATTTCTAAGGTGACAGCATGTAATTTGTCAACTAGTGATTTCTTAGTGTTTATTTTATTTTATTTTATTTTAGGAATTTTGTATTATTGCTTCCCTTTTTTCTGTTTTGCTTTTTTTTCTCTTTAAATAAAATTTTTAAAAAAGATTGTTTAGCTATTCTGGGTCACTTGTAATTCCATATGAAATTTTGAATCCACTTGTCAGATTTTACAAAGGAGTTCCCTGGGTTTCTGGTAGAAATGTCAGTGAGTCTATTGGTCTATTAGGGAATATTGCCATCTAAATTTTAAGTCTTCAAATCTATGAACATCAAATATTCTTTCACTTATTTAAATCTCTTTCAATTTTTTAACAGTGTTTTATAGTTTCAAAGTACATATTTTACATTTCTTTTGTTAAATTTATTCGAAATTATTTTATTCTTTTTGATGCTATTGTAGATGGAATTCTTTTCTTAATTACATTGATAGATTATTTACTACAAGAATATATAAATACAATTTATTTGTGTATATTGATCTTATATCCTGCAACTCACTGGGATCATTTATTAGTTATAATAGTTTTTAGTGGAGTTGTTATGCTTTTCTATATATGTACTAGTAGATCGTGTCATATATGAAAAGAGATAGTTCTGCTTCCTCCTTTCCAATTTGAATGCTTTCTTCTTCCCTCATTTCCATAGCTACTCTGCGCTGAACAGAAGTGGTAAGAACATCCTGTCTTCTTCCTGATTTTAGGAGGAATGCATCCAGTCTTTCATCATTAAATGTAGTTTTAGCTGTGGGTTTTTGCAGAGCCCTTTGTCTGACTGAGTAAATTTTCTTCTATTCCTAGTTTGTTGAGTCTCTATAAATCATGATTTGGTTGAATACTCTGCATCTATTGAGGTGATTTTGTGGATTTTACTTTTTAGTCTAGTGATATGGTGTTTTACCGTAACTGACTTTAAGATGTTAAACCAATTTTGTTTTGCTGGTATAAATCTCACTTGGTTATAGTATGTCATTCCTTTTCCACATTACTGAGTTTTGTTTGCAGTATTTTGTTGAGGATTTTTGCATCTGTATTTATGAGATAATGAATTTTAGTTTTCTTTACTTATGATGTTTCATTTGGTTTTGGCATCAGACTGGACTCAGAGTGAGTTAGAAAGTATTACCTCTGCTTTTATTTTTTAAAAAAGTTTATGAAGAATTGAAGCTAGTTTTTTAAATGTTTGATGAATTAGTGTTAATTCCTCAAATGTTTGATGAGTTTGATTGCATAAATTTCCTAAATATTTGGGTCTAGATTTCACTTTGTGAAGTTTTTTTTTAAAATTGCAATTCAATCTTTTTTATTTGTTATATATCTATTTAGATTGCCTATTTCTTCATCAGCTTCCACAGTTGTGACTTCCTAGGAATTTGTCTCATGCATGTAAGGTACACAATTTATTTCCGTATAGTCATAGTGTTTACCTAAAAAATATCCCTTTTATGTCTATGAAGTTGATAGTAACTCCTCCTTTATTATTTGCACTAATTCTTATTTGTATGGTTTTTCTGCCTCAAAAGCTTCATACATTTTGATGGTGAACTCATATTTGGCAAAACTTCATCTGTAAGAATGCTTCCTCCAAAAAGGATTTTCATGTGTTTGGTATTGGCCCTAGGAGGTGCCAAGAACTTGCAACTACTTTAATTTCTAAATTTGGGAATTTAGCAGTCACATAAGTGTTTAAATTCAAAGCCTATATCTATATGTAGATAAACTTAATGACACAAATTCTCATGAGAGATTCTCCCTCCAAGCCTATGTCACTGATAGAGATAAATTTTTCTCTTGCGTGCTCTCTTTTCTGTACAGGAAGGGAGCTTTTCTTCTGGTTAACCTTTCACAGAAAACAAGATCTCTAAAGGTCTCAGAGTTATGTGCATGTGGGTGTCACAGGCTCAGTACCCCTGACAGTACCTTTGGAGGGACTGTGGCAGTTGGCTATAATCTTCAAATCTTTTACATTTATGGAATGGCCATTTTTACCCAGGGAAGTCCAAGCTTCTCTTCACATGCCACTCTGGTTTCAGAAACTTGTATATTTTATTTTCTGCTGTAGGGAGTAAGATGTGCCGTTGGGCATTTCTTTTACTTTTTATACCAAAGCATCTTAAAAGTACAGGTTTTTTTCATAATTAATCTAGTATCTGGGTATTTGTCAGTGAGGTGATTTTTTAGACTATCTAGACAGCTATCCTGTTATAAACCTGTAATTGATCTATACATTGAACTATTAATGGATAATCAGAGTATTTCAAATTAATCTCTTTTTATACAGTTATAAACATTACTGGTCCTGTCTCTTCATGAAAGTATTTTCAGAGTTTCTCTGCATAATGTAATTAAGGGTAAGCATGCAGGATCATAGGACAGTATATTCAGTTTTACTAGAGTTTTTCAAATTGGGCTCCAAAATGCTTGTAACAAGTTATCCGTAACAAGGAATAACTTTTTATGCTGAAATTCTTGCCACTACTTGGTAATATTAAATTACTATTTGCTTATATGATTGTTAGGAAATGGAATTTGCCAATTATTTTAATTTGCATTCTTCCAGATTGCTAATAATCTAGCAACTCTTTCATATTTATTGTCTATAATTCCTTTTGGAGGTATTGACAGTTTTATCCTTTTTTCATTTTATAGGAAGTTGCATTTTTCTCATTGATTTCTTCGAAATCTTTGTGAAACCCTTTTTGATAACAATTTTCCCCTTAAGTGTTGTGTCACCTTGTTTAATGTATCCAAGAGATTTAATCAATTTTTTCCCTTATGAGTCATACTTCTAGGTTTTGTTTATGGAATTTTGCCTAACCCTGAGGTAAAAAAACACATTCTTCCATTTCTTTTAACACATATCTGATGTAACAATTTCAGCACTTAAAGATTTATGACTTAAATCCTCATCCTCACCCCCAAGTTATACTAAGTAAGATCATTTTATTTTCGCAGTAGAAAGAGGTGTTTGGATGGTTGATAAATTTAGTTTATGCACCACTGTCATTTGGAAGACTTCTCTCACACTTTGAATCTCAGCTATGAAACACTCCTCTGTGAAGTCTTTTTTTCCTTCTCAAGCTAAGTTCAATTAATCTATATTTATTGAGCATTTTTTATATTTTTGGTCATCTCCCAGAAGCTCAACTATAGAGGTGAGCTCAGTTTGTCTCAGTCTGTTTTGCATTGCTAAAATTAAATGTCCAAGGCTGGATACTTTATGAAGAAAACAGGTTTATTTTGACATTTTGAAGACAGGAAGTTCTGAAGCATGGAACCAGCATCTTCTTGGTTTCTGATAAGAACCTCACATAGCACAACATGGCATAAAAACAGAAGGGGGATAGATTTGTGCAGAAGAGACCAAGGAGTGGTACCAGGCTCACTTTACAACAACTCACTTTTGTGGGAATTGCACTAATCTCTTGGTGAGATAAAGCTGCCATGACTTAATTGCCTCTGAAACATCCTACCAAGTCTTAACACTGTTATACTGGGGACCAAAATTCAAACATGAGTTTTGGCAGGGATATGCCATGTTTAAACCACAGCAGACTTTATGTTTCAGTGGAGAACATACAGCATCCATATAATTCCTTGGAGGCTGAGGCAGGAGGATCAGAAATTCAAACCTAGCCTGGGCAACATAGTGACTGAGCAAGACTCTATTTCAAAATGAAAAATGGAAAAAGGGTTGAGGATATAGTTCAGTGCAAAGGCCCTGGTTCCAATCCTCAGTACAAGCAAACAAACCCACCAGAGTCATTATCTTAATAGAATCACTCATTTATGGTTTTCTCCTCCATCCACCAATCTGCTTGGCTCTACCTTTAAAATGTAGCCCAAATTTAGCTACTCCGTAAGGTCTTTGAAACTGCCTCCATTCTTTGCCTGGATGGTGTCATGGCTTCCTTCTTGTTCCACCCCCTGATCTGTCATCTTCTGCCAATGTATTATCAGCACAACAACCATTTAAACTGAGAGTCAGCTCCTATTACTTTTCTGCTCAAAACCCTCTATGGGCTCACATCTCACATAAAGCAGTGGCTTCAATCTTTCCACGTGTGCCCTCAGAATCTGGCCTGCCCCTCTTCTCCCTTCGGTTCCCTGTAGTTTCTATAACATCCCAAGCTCTCTTCTGCTTCTGTACTTGACTCTGGTGGTTTTCTCTGGCTGACCCCTATTTCCCCA
Source organism: Dolichotis patagonum (assembly GCA_004027295.1). NCBI lineage: Eukaryota > Metazoa > Chordata > Mammalia > Rodentia > Caviidae > Dolichotis > Dolichotis patagonum. The sequence goes on along the minus strand of PVJX010021436.1, from coordinate 9,018 downwards.
GGATGCCATATCCACATGCGCTGATCCTCTCACTTCCTTTGTGTCTCAGCTCAAACATTACATTTCCAGCGAGGGCTTTATATGTCTGGATCTAGACTGTTGCCCAGAGGTAACATAGGCTTAGTTCTCCTCTTGGTACTATCAAAAGGTGTGGACACTTTTAAGAGGTGGGGCCTAGAAGGAGGTTCCAGGTCACTGGGTGCCAATGAATGGTATTGTGAGACACAGATGGGCAGTTTCTGCTATCACGTGCTGCCATCACCATGTACTGCCTTGCCGTAGGCCCAAAAACAATAAGACCATCTGACTAGGGACTAAAACATCCAAAAGTATGAACCAAAATAAAACTTTTCTGTTTTTAAGTGAGTTATCTCAGTTGTTTTGTTACCCTAACTGAAGCCAACTAGTACAATTTTCTTTGATTATCCTTCAAAAAGTAGCACATTCTAGTCTACCATCTATTTCCTTCAGTCCGCTTTTTTTTCCTTTATGGCTATTATTGATTTGTCAACACAACATTTATTCAGTATTTATTTCTGTCTACTCCCTTTGGGATGTACTCTCCTTGAGGTCCAAGAACTTTTTCTGTTCGCTGTTATATCACCACTGCCCAGGTCATTGTGGGTTCCTGATATCTATTTATTGAATGACTAAATGTGTTCATGAGGAATGAGTGAATGCCAGGCCAAGGGCTTGGGCGGGACAACATAAAAACACTGGTCAGGTCAGGAAAACAGAGGGGTAGAGGGAAGACAGTGGCCAAGGGAAGGAAGAGAGAAGACAGGGCTTTCCGTTTTGCAGTTTCATTTAGAGCTATTGGGGTAGCCAATGGTCTTGGCATTGCTATCCTCTGTTGTCTTTGGTGTTAGTTTCCTTTTTAAGGTCCTGAAAGTGGATTTCAATAAATAATTCTTAATTGGCAGCTCAATTAAGTCACTATAAGAGGATTTCTTCTACATGACAGAAAACAAAAATCTCTTCCCAAATTGTTTTGCTGGGTAGCCTTGTCCAAGAGCTCCCAGGGAAGAAAAAGGTTATGTATTTCCTCTGCTTGTGAGTGGAACTCTAGAGACTGATCACAGGAGATGAGTCTTAACTCCTGGTGCTGGTGATCCAACCCAGGACCCCAAGTGTGCTAGGCAAGCATTCTACTATGGAGCCATATCCCAGCCCTGGAGATGTGGTCTATGCACGGTAAAGGCTACTGTAGATTATAAAGCTACACACACACACACACACACACACACGCAAAACTAATGATATGGAACTTGACTGGAGTCCAAGACTTAGTATTTAATTCTAAATGTAGGCAAAATATAGGAAAGAAATAGTACAAGTTGGTTAAACTCAACTTTCATTGGTTACCATGATTAACTTCAACACATCACTAATTTATAGGTTCAAGTGCATTGGTATTTGCATACATATTTGGAGATCATGTTTTCTACTGGAATATACACAAAAAGAGAAGACCTGTTTATCTGTCAGGGACCTGCCTATTAGGCAAAATATTTGGTCATACTTGGTTCACTTATGGTAGAGATTAAATATTAATTTCTCCAGAGAGGAAGGAAGCAGCTAATTTTTAACCCTAGTTCAATCAGAAGTAGATATGTAGGGCAAAGTTTTCCAACCTGTATCCTACCTGCACGTTACTCATATTCTGATGGACAAAGGCAAAATTTTCATCATAAGAAGGAAAAAGTCCAGATTGTGCAGTACTTTCAGCTGTCCTGCATGTAGACGCGTGCCACAGTAATTAGAATGGAGCTATCTACAGCAATGGCAAGAAAACTATAAGTAGACATTCCTGAAAATCTACACTTTCGGGGATTGCAGGTATACATGACTGAAATCTCTTTTGCGATACACAGAACAGAAAGGAATGGTGTGGGTGGATCCAGGTGGACATGGAATGTAGATGGGCACGATAGGTAGTCTGTGGGGGAGAAAGGAACACTCAGAAACGGTAGCCTCAGAAAAGGGCAGGGACCAAGGGACTGCATGAAGAGAGGAGAGTGTAGACAAGGCCCTGGGCATCAAACAAATACAAAACCAACCCAAATGAGGTTGAAGTAGGAGAGTGGTTTATGTTAAGAATAGAGAAAAGTCAAAGATCATCAACAGAGCTCAGAGCCACTCTGGGGCTCAGGAAATGAAACCAGGAACCTGACCTTTCTGGATCCCTCTCTGCCCTTTTCCTTCACTTCTCTCTTCTCCCTTCTCCTCATCTCTTTTATCTTCCTGTATTTGCCATTTATCTCCCTCTCCCTCTTCCTCTCTCCTCTGCTCCTTTTAAAGGGCAGGGACCAAGGGACTGCATGAAGAGAGGAGAGTGTAGACAAGGCCCTGGGCATCAAACAAATAAAAAACCAACCCAAATGAGGTTAAAGTAGAAGAGTGGTTTATGTTAAGAACAGAGAAAAGTCAAAGATCATCAACAGAGCTCAGAGCCACTCTGGGGCTCAGGAAATGAAACCAGGAACCTGACCTTTCTGGATCCCTCTCCGCCCTTTTCCTTCACTTCTCTCTTCTCCCTTCTCCTCATCTCCTTTATCTTCCTGTATTTGCCATTTATCTCCCTCTCCCTCTTCCTCTCTCCTCTGCTCCTTTTCTGCCAACAGAGGTACCCAGCAGGAAGAGTAGCCTTCAGCAGGTATCAAAGTCTCTTCCTGAAAGATCTGCAACCAGACACAGGAAGATCTTTCTCTTAGTCCTAGATAGAAAGAGCCTGGATAGGGGGTTCAGACTTTCCAGACAGGATTCTTATGCTCGTCTCTTGGTTCAGGATGACTGGGCAGGAAACCCATCCTAAAAACATTTCACAGGACCAAATATTTTATTTAAAATAAAATTGCCAGATAGGTAAACAGCCTGGTCCCATTCCCTTCTTTGGGCCAGAGTGAGCACATCAGGAGGTGGCTTTGCATAGACAGGACCACTGCTGCTTTTGGGCAGCCCTCACGATGGGATCCTGCCAGTCACCATCCTTATCATCCTAAATAGAGGAGAAATGGACAGCTTTATAAGGACTCTGACCTGGGAGTGTGTGTGTGTGTGTGTGTGGGGAATCAGAGTGACTGGGTCCAAATTGCTACTTCACTGCATTAGTCATGCAGTTTTCTATGTCTCACTTTCCCTGTTAATAAATAAAAAATAATAACATTACCATCTTTAAAGAGTTATTAATAGGGTTAAATGACATATATAAATCTCTTAGAATAAGCATGGAATATGAAGGGTAAACTATCCCTACTATATCCTGGAGTACATTATTAATGTATGTATCCCTAAAATAAAACTATAAAGACAACCAATTAAATAGGGACAAGTTTCTTGCTAGGTTATGCGTGTTCAGCCCTACATGGTGCTATTGTGTATGATATGTTGCCTGTGCTCTCTGAAGCTGCCACCTGTCATTCTTGGACTCCATCCCTTAAGTGAGTATCTTTTTCATTTTATGATACAAAATCATTTACTCCTCAAAGTCAGGGTTCAGAGGACCCCAGAGATACAGTCTCACACGGATGCTCACAATGGACAAAGCTGTAAGTGCCTGACATCTAGGTCTGTGTTTTTGAGCAGCCTCCCTCCACTCCCCGCACTGGCTCCTTCATACCCTGGGTGGCTTCAGGTCCATCTACTCACTGCCAGACCCTCATGTGCACGTGTATGTGCGTGTACGTGTGTGTGTGTGTGTGTGTGTGTTATTGAGAATTGAACCCAGGGCTTCTGCACTGAGCTACATCCTTGGTCCATTTTTGTTTTTAATTTTGAGACAAGGTCTCACTGAATTGCCCAGACTGGGCTTGAATCTGTGATCTTTCTGTCTCAGCCTCCCGGAATGCTGGGATTCCAGATCTATGCCGCCATACTTGGCCACTTATCATGGTTCACACATCCCTACTATATCCTGGACTACATTCATAATTCCTAGGTTTATTTTCCCTTAAATTCAAATTTTTTGCTCTTCGCTTCATCATACAAACATCTACGTTTCCACGTGGTTCTCACTCTGAACTTAATAAACTACTCTATCCTGATATTGTGCTTGGTATCATTTATCTTACTTCCTTTTTGCTTTTTTCACTAATTCTCTTTTTCTGGATTTTTTGACCCAGGGAATAACAACCTTCATATACTTGGAAATGAACCTCTCTCACTTGTTGAAAGTATAATTTAAAAATAGATCTTTTCGGGCTGGGGATATAGCTCAGTGGCACAAAGTGTCTGCATGGCAAGCGCGAGGTTGTGAGTTTGATCCATGGGTACCTCCTTCCCCAAAACAGATCTTTTTATTTTGTATGACAGCAAGTTTCAGATGAAAAAGGGGTTGTAGACACTAGATTGTCAATCTATACCTGTGTGTCTGTAGGTAATGAATTATGTATCATTCATGCCATAGTGTGGGTTCAGTCTTTTCCATTTTTTTTTGTTGTTAAATTTATAAAGTTTTCAGTTTGAAGTAATTCTTTTGAATACTTTTGATGATGGAATTAAACATGCACACCAACATTTATGGTTTCTAATTTGTTGCCAGAGATAGTAAAAAAAAAAACCAGTTAAAACAGACACATACATGAAAAGGGTCTATTACTACCTGAGTGTGACTTATGGTACCTTGCTCTGTGTGTGTGTGTGTGTGTGTGTGTGTGTGTGTGTGTGTGTGTGAGGGGGGCTGGAGATCAAACCTAGGGCTAGGGAATTACTTTACCACTGGGATACACTTTTTTTTTTGGTACCAGGAATCAAACTCAAGACCTTGTGCTTGCCAGGCAGGCACTTATGCCGCTGTAGCCCCAGCCCTGGGCTACACTCTTAGCCCATCTTCATGCCCCTTAGATTGGGACTAACAATATTTCAACTTGAAAGAAAACAAATTAATTAGTGTCAATAAATCTGTTCAAATATGGTACACTGTACCTAATGAAAGCCATGATAATTAAGGTATTTATCATACAAACATAATCAGTGGAAGGGCAAGGATCCACCAAGAGATACTGCACTTGTGAAATCTACATAATTTCAGTGCTTCTACATTTCTGTTCCATGTACCATACATTCATCTTTTAGTCTGTAGTCAGGATCATACCATGCTATGAGTGAGGACTCATCTGATGAGTGAGATAGTTACATCCATGAAAATTTTATTGAGATAGCCAGATTTGTAAATGAGTAACTATAACATAGAGTCTTAGTTTTTAGTTGCTAGAACAAAATGCTTAACACTCATAACTTTAAGGAGAAGAAACTTATTTTGGCTTTGACCATGGCTCATCAGGAACCTGGCCAAGAGTCCTGACAGTCAATATTGGGAACTTGGCCAAGAGTTCCGACCGGCTGTCTCTAGAATGCATTGAGGAAAATAAAAAAGAGACAAGTATCATATTCCATCAATGGCTGGGAAGTCAATATTTCTGGATCCAACCCCCCTCACTTCCAAAGCAGCCACTCCTCATTCCTTCTATACCTTGAGTAGGCGCTGCTAGAAAAGGATCACAGTTCATCTGAAGATGCCAGCTCAAGAGGGCATAGATAAGCTTATACTAGACATATCTTGATTTTGAGTATAATTCTGAGATGACTCATGAAGGCATAGATAATCTTATGCTTGGAAGAGTCAATAGGAAATCTCAGATGAGTAGTACCAGCAGTCCCAATCCTTCCTTTCATGCCACAAGGAAATATGCAAAACCAGTCACTATGTATTTGTGGTCCCCAACAATGGCTCTTAAGTGGAACCAGCATGGCAGAACAGCCAATCAGTGATGGTCAACCTTGTATTGCTTTCAATGATAACAAACAGTCAGCTGCAGCATGTGTGCCATAGGTTTGTGAACACCGTGTGATGGAGGACAGCTGCTCCCCCTAAGGGAGCCAAAAAGCAGAGGTGGAAAGGAGCAGCCAGGGAGAGAGACACCCTTCACCCTTCGTGGTGATACCCCAATGACCCATCTCTGGCCCATCCATGCCTCCTGACTGATGCAGCTATGAACTTATCAGGGAACTAACCCACCGATGAGTATAGCACCCCACGATCCAATCATCTTGCAAAATCATGAGATTTTTGGGGCACATTTTAGATTCAAACCATTACACACAGAAAGGTAAATACTATGGCAAAAGAATCACGGGAAGAGGAAGAAGTGAATGATTGTGCTTAGTGTGAAGTCAGAACTCACCACTCAAAATGGATTAATGGTTCAATGAGAAGATAAGGAATTGGGGAAGCACCTCCCTGGAAGAGGAAATCTGTGCAAAGACCACAGTGTTCTGCAAGAGTGTAGAATGTTCAGAAGGAAGTGGGGAACTCAGTGACACACTCGAGGAGGCCTGTGTGTGAGGGAAAACTGGGAGTGTGGGTCACAGATTGGGGAAGTCTCCAAATTTCATGCTAAGGATTTTGTACTTTCTCTCAGAAGGAATGATTTAATGACATCAAATAGAGCAATGAGTTAATCAGAAGCTATTGGAAAATAATAGAAATACTTAGGGCATTAGCTTTCTTTCATTATGATGAGTCATCAGAAGCTACTGATTTATAAAGAGAAAAGGCTTATTTTAGCTCATGGTTCCAGAGACACCAGTCCAAGATGGGGTAAGAATATCACTTCTGGCTTCTGGTGTGGACAGCATTTCATGGCAGGAGCATGTGGTGAAGCAAACCGTATATCACAAACCAGAAAGCAAAGATAGAGAAGAGATTGTGGAGGCTGTGGTCCCAGAAACCTAAGCCCCTCACTCTAGGCTCTGCTCCTAAAGGTTCTACTGCCTCCCAGTCATGCCAGTCTGGAGACAAATGACACCCATCCAAACCACTGCACTTAGTAAGCAGACACAAAACCTGCAGAGATAAGAAGGAAATTGCCCTTTAGATGAGTTTTTTGAGGATGCTAATTGGAAAAAAGAATTTTTGTTCAACTACACTTGGGAAAAAATACATATTTAATATCCCTCTCAGAGAAATATTATATCATCCAGACAATTTAGGAGCTCTGTGAAGACCAGCAGAAAAATTATTAGTTTAACCTATTTAACTAAGTATTTACTGAGCCTATTTGACAATAAAATATGATTTCCAGATAAAATATGGGCATCCAGTTAAAGTTGAGTTTCAGATAAACAAAGCATAATTGTTTAGTTTAACTAAGGGACACATAGGCATTAGAATTCTGAGGAACACTCACATAGCACTTTAAACTTCAAAGATATTTCCTGATGAGACAAGGAAAGAGCCTCATTTCTCTGGCACTCTCTGCACCTTTAAAATGCCTGTAAGAGGAAGCGGAAACTTCTTATATTATTTGGGAATTTTAATTTTTAGAGTGTCTTTAGTATTTTATATTATTTTTCTTTATTCCATATAGTAACTATATGTTCATGTAAATAAAAGTTGTTTCTGTCATTGAGAAAAAGTATTCCCCTCCTGGTAATAAGGTTGAATGAATTTATCTAACATGCATCTTTTGAGAGTGCATTATGTCCCAGATCCAGTAGGTAAGAAAATGAATAGGAGCTTCGGACAGTAGACCTTTGAAGGTAAGCTATGGTCCTCTACACTGAGCTTAGGCACCACAGATCCTCCTTGGCCTGGTTCCTGACCATTTGTGTCTCTGATCTCCCACTGTTGCTCATCTGCTAAATTTGTAGCCCTCAGTACTCATCAAACTTTCATCATTCTGAGCCACTAATTCCTCTCCCCAGAATGCCCTACCCTCTTCTCTCCTCTAGATCACACTTGACTTTGAAGATTTAAGGTAAGCATGAACCTTGGAAACACTTTTTGATACATCCTCCCTTGGTCTGATTGGGCGTTGTTTATTTATTTATTTGTTTGTTTATTTATTTTTGTACTTCAAATATTCCTCTATCCCAAGAACAATTCCATCACAACACTTGCCAAATAACCTTGCTATGATTACTTATGTGGGTCTTTCTCCCACATAAACTATTAGCTATCTGAGACCATATTATTTTTATTTTCTATGTCAATGGCTTAAAAAGTGTCCCTGATGAATAGGCTGATTTTTAAATAGTCATGACAATTCTTCAAAATGGTAACTATGGGCCCAAACCAACCAATAATCTTAACATCTACTCAGAATAGTAAGATCACTTGACTTGCCATAGTGGATCTCATTCCACTCATAAGAAGTGTTTGGGAAAGTAATTCAAATGCCAGCAGGAAAGTTAGAAATGGAGGATAAAAAAATTATAATTTAGTTAATTATGACTTTATCAGAATAGAAGTTAAGAATGAACACATAAACATCTTTTCTCCATGTCCTATTCTTTTACTCCATTTTCTACAGTGTTCAGTTTTCCTGATCCCATTTTCAGCACACAGGCAAGGGAATGCCATGAGGCCATGGAAGGCTAAAACCTTTAAAATGAACAGAATGGCTTCCAGAGGAAGGAGGACGTGCTAAGTTCCTTCCTAAACTCACACAGAAGTGCACTTCCCCCTCCTTTCCTGAACATGTCTCTAATCTCTTTATTTTTTAAGAGCAGAATATAGTATTTGAGAGAAAGAAAGTTTCTGGGAGACAGAAGGGGCCCCAAGTGGGTTGCCAAAGACTGTCTTTTCTAGGGGCTTTTATAGAGCAAAACCACAAGGTGAGGTGGGTCCAAAGTGGGGAAAAATAGGAACTCACAAGGCAGGTGGGCATGAGATGGGACAGAAGTATGTTCAACCAATAAGACTGTGAGTATAATTACTCAGGTAAAATTGACCAAATTGGGATCAGATGCAGAGGTGAGTCATGTAGCAAGTGGGCATGAATACAAACAGGGGCTTTGCTGGTAAGGGGTTAGGTTAATGGCCCCTTCTGGCTTCCTCAAAGTGATTAATACCTATTTAGAATATCAGTCCCTGACATACTTAGGATGTGGTTGCATTTGTTTTGCCTTTTGTCTTGAGGTCTGGCCCAAAGCAGAGGTGTCTGTCTCCTCTAAGGCTGTAAGGTATCTAGTCTTCTGCACTGGCTCCTTTGAGGGCCTAGCATTGGCTGACTGCCT
>PVJX010021435.1:0-24975 GCA_004027295.1 Dolichotis patagonum | reverse complement strand
ACGAGGACAAAGACTCAGCCGCCGCAGGGCCTTAGCACTTCAGCCAGAGCCACCTGGGTCGCTGCCGTCCTGCTTTCCTGGGGAGGAGCATCTGCCTCTCTGCTTTGCTAACCAGGGCAAGAGTCTCCAAACACAGGAGGCCTGGCCTGGCGTGTCTAATCCCAGCACTAAGGAGGCTGAGGCAAGAAGACCACTGTGAGTTCGAGGCCAGCCTGGGCTCCTGTGACACCTGCTCTCCAAAAAAAAGCGGGGGGGGGCAGGAGGCCCCTTGGACACCAAAGAGGAAGTTCAAACCCAGGACCGCACAGAAGATCATAAGGCAGACGACTTTCTCTCCTTGTTAGAAAACAAAACCGGCTGGGCCTGGGGGTGCACCCCTGCAATCCCAGCTCTCCCGAGGCCGAGGCGGGAGGACAGCGATGAGTCGAGGCCAGCCTGGGTCCACAGCCAGGTCAAGGCCAACTTGCACCACAAGGTGAGCCCCTGTTTCCAATAGAAAGGAAGAAGGGGCTGGGGATTTAGCTCAGCGGCATAAGCACCTGCCTGGTAAGCGCAAGGTCGTGAGTTCAATTCCTGGTACAAAAAAAAAAAGTAAGAAAAGAAAGAAAGAGGAAGCAAAATCGCCAAGCAAAATAAGATACCCTACGCCCCACGCTAAGTGTGCCCAAGGTTGCCCCTGGCTTTCCTGACCTGGCCAGCCACAGGGACGCTGCCTTCTGTTTTTGGCAGAAGACCCTGGGCCACAGTGGCCCAGGTGACCACAACTCCAGAAAGCTCCCAGGACAGGGAAAGAGGGGGACACCCCATCTAGGGTCCCCGCCAGCACCGCAGCAGCAGCAGCAGCGGACGGAGGGAGGCGGGGGCTCCGCCGGCAGCGCCGCGGCGAGGGCGGGGACCGCCGCTAGGGTGCAGCTGTGCACCGGGCGCGGGCGAGCGCGGGGCGCCAGGGGCGGGGCGGGGCGGGGCGCTGCGTTCCCACTGTACCTATAGTTAGGCGGGTGCCGTGTTTATTTGGGCTGAGCCCTGCAGGATAAACGACAGCTTCCAAGATGCTTTTCAGCACTTCATAACTCACCCGCCGGCCGGGCCACTCGCTTCTGCCCCGTCTCCGTCTCCCGCTGCACCCCTAAAAGAGGGTGCAACCCCGGGATGATCGGGGCTCGGCCCCCTGAGGGGAGGGACCCCGAAGGAGCTCTGGCTGGCAGCTGGCGGGGGACCCGGCTTGTCCCGAGGTGGACCCAGGCCCCAAGCTCAGCGGACTGCAGCCCGGCCTCCTCCGGAGCCTGAGGTCTCTAGTTGGCCCCAAATCAAACTCTCCTCCCTGCATCTGGCTGGAGATTTACAGGAGACTCCGAGAAATATTTGCAGGACGGGGACCTCTCCTCCCCGCCTGGGACTGCCTGGTGGAAGTGTCCTTTCCCGAGCTTGCCCAGGGGAGAGAGCAAGCTTGCAGAGGCAGGCGAGGCCTGTGAGACCCGAGGACACCCAGCTCGCCAGGCCTGACTCAGCCTCAGAGGGAGGAGGGCACCGGACGGGGGGGGGGGGCGGCCAGGCCTGTGCCCCGGACTACTACGAGCTGCAGACCTGCAGAGCGAGCCAGCCTGCGGTGTGGGCTCGGTCCACCGGGGATCTGACTGCTCCGAGCTCCTCCCTCTCCCGGGAATAAGTTCAGGCTTCTTGTCTATAAAAAGAAGCAAGCAAATTCCCTCTACCCTGGTGTCACTTTTGACCTGTATTGATTCTGTTCCAGACTGCCTATCAGTGTCTTGGAAGTGTATTTATATGGACGGCGTCGAGGCTGGGGACGGTCCCACAGGTGTGACTGCACCCCCAAACTCATCACACGTACACATTAACTATCTAGAGCCAGTTGGGTGGGGTGAGGCACACCTGCAATCCCAGCACTTGGGAGGCTGAGGCAGGAGGATCTCTGTGCATTTGAGGCCAGCCTGGGCTACACAGTGAGCTGAAGGCCAGACTGAACTGCACAGTGAGACTCGGTCTCAAAAAAAAAAAAAATCTGAAGCTTTTTATGTATCAACAAACCTCATATACACATAAAAACACAAACGCTGAGAGGCATATTAATTTCACACCCCACCGTGGAGGATGTATGGCCGCCACGATTTCTGAGCAGTGCTGTTTCACTCATGAAAAATAAACTACCTGGGACTCGAAATGAGGACCTATTATCAGCTGTCCTTGGGGCCTGACGAATGCCTCTGTGACACCGCTCACGGCACTGCCACCGCTACAAGCAGAAGCACTGGTGAGATCCTGGAGGTCAGGTCTCCAACCAGGCCTCCGCTGGCAGCTGGACCTCAAGCCGGGCTCCTCGGGAGAACTCCCATGTGCTATTTTTCTTTCTGGGACTTGGAATCTCCCTGGTGAATTCACCTTTGTCCTCTCTGTCCTCTTGTCCACTCCCTGTAGGGAGCACATGCTGACATGTCCCAAGAGCCAGGCTCCCTGCTGGAGGCTTAGGATAAAAATTGAGGCGCCTTGCTAGAGGATGTTGATTGCCTTTTTAATTCCGGCACTCGGGAGGCTGAGGCAGGAGGATCACTGGGAGTTCCCAGCCAACCTGGGGCTACAGAGTGAGTTCAAAAATAACCTGAACCACACAGCAAGACCTTGTCACTAAAATACAATGACAACAAAACCGAAGGAAGTAGGAACAGGATGATAATCCCAGAAATCATCCCTTGAAGTTGAATTTGGACTTACCCTGAAGCCAGAACTTCCTAGCTCTTTGAAAATCCCAGCGATGAGGAGTTTCTGGCTAAACCTAGCGCAGCAGAGGAGGGGAAAGGCGGGGCTTTCTCCCAACCTCACCGGCAGTGCCCAGTCCCCGCCTCCCTGGATGGCGATCTGGAAGGAGCACAGTCACGGTGCGGGTGTCCACAGGGCTTGGACAGAGGGGAATCAAGCCTCTCCATTCTCAAAGACACCCCCAACCGCCATCCCTGCCTTCTTATCTGCAGGGGCTCCTCCAGCTCAGGGTCAGACACAAGCAAAGACAAAGTCACAGGCCTTGTCTGATGGCCCAGAGATGTCCCCAGACACAGAGAGGGCTGCATGGGGATGTGCCGGCCACCACAGAACCAGCCCTGCCCAGGTGACACTGCGTCCCTCCCCGATGAGCCACACGGGCAGCGTGAGGACTGACAGCCCCTCCAACAAGAAAGTGTCTCCTTTTCATTTATATTTTGGTGTGAGATGCTCAAATGCACAGAGGCATAGGAGAGCCATCAGATTTACTGATGGTATCCATCTTCCCGAAACATCTTCCACCATAATAATTCAGCCCTCCTCCGGGCTTGGTGTTGCGATTCTGCTCCCTCAAGGAGCCAAGCAAAGAAACTGAGGCATTTCCTGTTCAGCCTTGTGTCTCTTCCGATGCACTGAGGTGCCCTGCCTGCTTACCTCAGGCTTCTCTCTCTCTCTCTCTGAGACAAGCTCGTGCTGTGTATTCCAGGCTGGCTTTGAACTTACTGTGTAGCCCAGGCTGGCCTCAAATTTGCAGCAATCCTCCTGCCTCAGCCTCCTGAGGACCGAGATTACAGGCATGTACTAGCACACCTGGCCGCTTCAAGTTTCTCCTGTTGCCAGCAAACCCAGAGAAATCAGGCCGACCACCTTCTCTGCTCGCCCCTGGCAGCAGATTGGGCTGAGCCAAGCTCTTGATTTTTCCAGTACTCTGTCCAGTCCAGGAAAGTGCGTCAGAGCCCGATTTCCAGGACGAGAAGGGAAGTCCACGCTCACTGACCGCGCATGAGCCCATTCAGAAGCAGAGTGAAGTTCATCTGGAAGTCTGGCCTTCAGATGAAGACGACGCTGTCACACTGGCCCGAGACCTGCACTTTGAAAGTCTCCCTCTGTCCGCAGAGGAATCCCAGAGACCCACCACGCCTTCCCACGGGCGCCTTGGGAACGGGCTAAGAGCTCGTGCTGAAGCTAGTCGTTGGCGCTGAGGACACTGTACCAGCGGCCACTGTCTCCTTCAGTGTCTCGGCTAAGCACCAGGTGCACAAACACAGCCGACGTGTCATTTTTTTTTTTTGAAGTACTGCAGTAAAAGACACGTGCCGTGAAGCCCCTCACCTGCACACCCATCCCGTCACCTGGCGTCTGGAGCAGGTCTGCACGTCTCTTTCCTGAGTGTCTTTCACGGGTCTGTTGTGGCCACCTTGATGTCCTGAATCCCTTCAAAAATGTCTACCTTTGCGGCCGTGTCGGCTTTGGGGAAGAGCCGGGAGCCACGCTGATGAGGGTGCAGGGTCACGGCCACAAGTTTAGACGGTGCCCGGCAGCACCTTTCACCATATTTTTGATCAAGGTCATAGAGACACTCAGGAAAGAGGACTCCAGAGCTGCTTCAGACAGTGGGGCGCATGATGGGGTGAGTGTAGTTGGACAGAGGGAGAATTCTGGGGGGACTCATGGCGGTGTCTCTCACTATAATCCCTTTTTGAGTTAACTTGCACGTGTGTTTGGGTCACTCTCACAGCCAGAATTTGGTGTCTGAAATCCAAAGACTGGACTCGGATGCCGACTCTCCTGCTGTCCCCGCTGTGAACGTGCCCGGGTGACCTGACCTCTCAGTCTCCACTGCGACAGACAGGAAATAGTAAGACTCGCCCTGCCTGTGTTGCAGCGGAGAGAACCAGGGAGCTGATACAGCTCGGACGGGACCCCACATCCCCAGCAAGCTCGCAGGCCCATGGAGAGGCTGATGCTACGGATGAGGGCCGCCCCTGGGGAGACGCCCAAGGGCCCCTCGGAGTGCAGCAGGACCCCTGCTAAGGCCTCAGAGCTGCGTCGGGCCCCCCTGCGTGGTCAGAGCAGAAATAAACGACACAGCCTTTAGCTGCTTCAGCGAAGCCATCCGAGAATGCCAACCTGTCCAAACACAGGGCCAGGGCGAAGTAAAATAACGCTCTGGGATTCTGTGTCTCCTCTCCTCACAGAATCTACCTTGGAGGTGAAAAGAAAAAACAGCACAGTAAAAGTGAGGAGGCACCTGCCCCTGCGGGACCCTGTCCCCCATTGTAACTTCCTCCTACCCCGCTATGGAGTCTTTCTTTGGGGGAGTAGGGGATAAGAGGGTGGGACAGGGTCTCACCAGGTGGTTCAGGTTGACCTTGAACTCACTAGGTAGCCAACACGGGCCTCAAGCTCACAGCCACCCTCCTGCCTCAGCCTCCTGAGTGCGCCTAGCTGGAGAAAACACTAGAATGAAGTAGATGTTCAGGGCTCGAGTCCGGGCTCCTAGATTTAGCCTCAGCCTGCCACTCTCCTGCTGATCCGGAATGGGATTCTCCAGATCCCGAAGGGAATTTACCTCCCGTAGGCTGGAGGAGGCAGGGCTGGGAGGAGGAGGTGGCGACAGTTTATCTGGAGCTGGCGCTGGTCCATTAAGAGGCCGGTGTGGTTTATCTGCTTCTTGTCCTCAGAGCCAGCTGCTCCAAACGCAGGGCAAGGGCCTGTCACCATCCCAGTCCCCCGAGTGTCCTCTTCTCCCTCCCTCTTCTCTGGCCTCCGCCCTCCAGGGTCAGATGGGAGGGCAGAGGCGAATGGGTCTGAGCCCAGCGTGGGCAGGCGGAGGAGCAGGCCGTGGACTCTCCTGACAGTTACGGTGCCTGGTCCCATTTCTTCCTGTCCATGCTGCGCTCCTGAAGGAGAGGCACAGCCGTGTTCTGCAAGGGGAAGGGACACCGAGCCCCTTTCTGCTACCCCACGGTGACTCGGAGGCTGAATCGGCAGGGGATAGACCCCTGCAGTGTCCCGGACCCTGCGATTACACCCGGCTGCAGATGTCAAGCAGCCCGGAGCTGTCGGCTGGCAACCAGGACACGCCACCTCGCACCCTCTGCTGTCTCTCCAGGGTCTCCAGGGACCTCAGCATGCCAGGTGCTTCCCCTGGGCTAAAGACCCAGCCTACGGAGCCGGGCGCGGTGGTGCACACCTGGCATCCCTGCACTGTGGAGGCTGAGGCAGGAGAATCACACAAAGTTTGAGGCCAGCCTGGGCTACGCACTGACACCTTGTCTCACAGAATAAATTAAAAGCAAGTAAAAGTAACAAGCCCAGTCTATGAGCAGGGAGAGAGCCTTTCTCTGGTGGGCGCAGGGGCGTGGAGGCAGTGACAGTGCTGGGAAGGCCCAGGAGGACAGAGACAACTTCCTGCTCCAGTGTCGGGACGCTGTTTTATTTAATTAACTGTTTGGAGTTTGCTACCGTTGCAGTGCTGAGAGTGGAGCCCAGGGCCTTGTGCCTGTGAGGCCAGCGCCCACCGCCGAGCCACACCCCCAGTCCCGGCTCACTGCAC
The DNA here is from genome assembly GCA_004027295.1 of Dolichotis patagonum. Classification (NCBI taxonomy): domain Eukaryota; kingdom Metazoa; phylum Chordata; class Mammalia; order Rodentia; family Caviidae; genus Dolichotis; species Dolichotis patagonum. The sequence goes on along the minus strand of PVJX010021435.1, from coordinate 18,644 downwards.
ACACTACCGCATCTCTACCGCGTCGCTTCCCTGCCTTGTGACTAAGATCAAATGTAGCAAGACTCTGCCCCAAGAGCGTGAGCATGTCTACCACCGGGGTGCTTTGTTTCGTTGTTTCGATTTTTTGAGACAAGTCCTCACTATGTAGTTCAGCCTGGCTCTCAACTCACTGTGTAGCCCAGGCTGGCCTTGAACTCATGGCAATCCTCCTGCCTCAGCCTCCAAAGTGCTGGGATTACAGGTGTGTGCCACCATGCCTGGTTTGTACCACTGGAATTTCTTCCAAAGCATTATTGATTTTTCTGGGGACAGTCGGAGGCAGGAAGTGGATTTCTCAATGCAGAGGGGAAGTGGTTCCTTAAATGGAAATCTTCCTCTTCAAGCCCTCCTCCCCCTAGTTAGGGACCTGTGGCCTCCAAAGTCAGCTTCTCCAGGGGTCCGGTCCCCAAGTCCCTGCTCGGCCCTGGGGCTCTGCCTGTGCTAACCAGATCTGAGAGCTGCTGTTTCACTACAGGTTCAAGTTCCCAGGACATCACCAAGTACCAGCAGGCACTGCTGCTCCAGAGAAACCCGCACACTCAGGGTTCTGGCTGGGTTAGCCAGTTCTTCCAAAAGGCAGAGAGCCAAGGGATTGCAGTGACAAAGACCTAGGAAGGGTGCTTCTGGGGAGGTCACCGTGCCACTCTGCAGTCATTTGGCTGGGTGTGGTGAAATGCTTATTGCTGCTAGCTCAACGATAAGGGTTATAATCCCAGCATCCAGGAAGCTGAGGCAGGAGGATCTCCACAGGTTCCAGACCAGCCTGGATTACATAGGGAGACTGTCTCTAAATAAAAAATAAATAAATAAATAAACAAGGAAATTTCAGAGGATGCCTAGGATGCCCCCTTCTGAAGGTCCATTAGGTCCTTGGCTCGAACCCACAATTACTGGCCCCTGGAGGATAGAAGTGCAGGAATGGACGGGTGGGCCGAGCTCTGCAAACTCACATGAGGGTCTGATGTGAGTCTGCCCGAGGGGAGACCTGGAGACAGTGGGCACTGGGTCCCCTGGGCAGCCACGCATTGGTGTCCACGCACGGTCCCTGCGGTCTCTGCTGCCTGTGCTGGGTCCCTGGCCAGCTTGGCTGTTGAACTCTCTGGGCACCGAGCCCAGCTCTCCTGCCGTTAATCCCAGCTCTTCAGGTCCCTAGAGTCCCTTGATGTCTCAAGCCTCTGTTTCCTGGTGTGTGACTCGGACAGAATCAGAGTGTTTACCGCCGGGATTAAACGGGATCCATCACGGCTGGCACCGAGGCCCAAAGGGCAGATGGGTTATCTGACTGCTGACGGTCAGCTCCGGCCTCAGCCGCGCCCAGCTGAGCGCTGGAATGCCCACCCCTGGTGGGGTATCTCGGCCATGGGCGGCTCCCCCCAGCCCCCCAGAAAGTTGATTATCAGCCAGCTGGACTCTGGCCTGCGGGCCTGACAGCAGGAGCTGCCCGAGAGGAGAGGGGGAGATAAATAAGCGGCCTTCATCAGGCCAGACAGAAACCAGGAGAAGGAGCTGTAAACAGGCTCCCGGCTCACCGCAGCAGCCCTGGGAGGGCTGGGGATTAGGGGAGCAGATGCCGCAGGCCTGGGGCCTCTCAGCTGGACGGAGAGGTGAAGCCTGGCCAGATAGCTTGCTGCTGGGGGACGCTTGAGGGAACACAGTCATCTGTCAACAGGGGGCTTTGCTTGGCCTGGCAGGAGAGAATCTGATATCTAAACAGTCCCCCACCCCCAAAGCGCTCTGAAAGTTCTCCAGCTAAATATTTGATTCTGTGTCAGATAACAGCCCCTGGCCCTTCCTTCTAGTTAGAGAAGGCTGCCTGGAGAGAGGGGAGAGGGAGAGAGGAGAGAGGCCGAGCATGGCGGCCCACAGCTGTAATCTCAGCCCGTGGGAGGCTGAGGCAGGAGGATCGCCCGGGTTCGCCCCCAGATCATCCCCTCTGGTTATAACAAAAGGAGGAGATTCTCGGTAAGGGACAGACCGGTTTTCGAGTCCAGCCTGGCGAGCCCTAAGGGCGTGATCTGCCCTCACCCACGGAATCCTCGGGGATTGCATGGTCAGACCTGGAGCGGGTGCTTAGCGGGTTCAAAACACACAGCAGCCAGGGATACAGCTCAGCCATGTACTGCCTGCCCAGCAAGCACGAGGTCCTGGGTTCGATTCCCAGTTCTGAAAAAAAGTAAACACAGTAAATGACAGCCACTGTCAGGGATGAAATCTCAGTGGTGAAAATAAAACTCGGAACCACAGCAATGTACGTGCGCCCATGTTCACAGCAGCACACTCTGTAACAGCCAGATCTCGGAGGCCACCTAAGTGCCCATCGACGGAGGAATGGATATAAAAGATGAGGTATTTTCATACCATGGAGCGCTACTCAGCCATAAAGAAGGACAAACTGGAGACTTTTCTAGGGAAACAGATGCACCTTGAGAACATACTCATTAGTGAGATAAATGGGACACGTGTGTGTAAACATCGTATTGTTGCATTAGTGTGAGACGCTGAAAGAACAAACATATGTCTATGTGCATGTATATATGTATACAGGAATCTGAAAAATAGCTAAGATAGTTACACTGCTGATTTCACTGAGGAGACAGATTCGTGCCGGTGTTGTTCGGACAATGGAGCGCAGATGTCTTGTGCTCCGGGTGAATGATTTGGGGGTGACAATGTGTGAGGTATGTACCATTGTTGCTCCCTGCACGACATGCCTTGAAATTTTGTTGTGGTTTTCTTCTTCTTCTTTCTTTCTTTCTTTTTATCCTTGAAATAAGATGGATTTGGAAAAATAAATAAACCGTGGAGACCGTACCACCCAGGACCTTGAAGGTGCTACACAAGAGTTCTGCCACTGGGCTACATCTCCAGCCTCATCTTATTTTTGAGAATCTCGCTAAATCGCCCAGGCTGGGCTCAAACTTGCAATCCTCCTGCCTCAGCCTCCCAGAGTGCTGGGATGGCAGGCATGTGACACCACACCAAGCCAAGGGTTCCCCTGACCCTCCGTGTCTTCACCTGTGAAGTGCCGTTGGCTTACTAAGGCTGGCCCCGCCTTCCTCACAGGGCTGCAGGAAGTGAGCGTCATGAGGGAATTTTAAAAAGGAAACGCCAGCGTGTGCAAATATCAGCTGGCAGATGCCACCTCCCCTGTCCACTGGCTCCCAGTATGCACTCTGCAAGCATTGGGGAAGGTTGTTAAGAACTTGGTCGCGCAAAACAAGAACAAAACCAAAGCAAAACCACCTGCCTTTCAGTCTTAGGATGCACTGGGTTTTTTGGTTGTTGTTTTGTTTTTTTGAGACAGGTGCTCACTATGCAGTCCAGGCTGGCCTCAAACTCATGGCGATCCTCCTGCCTCAGCCTCCTGAGTGCTGGGACTACAGGCCTACACCACCACGGCCAGCTAGGATGCACTTCTGAGCTCAGCTGGTCACCTCAATTCTGCAGTCACTACAGTGACCAGGCCGGAGGGAGAGAATTCTACTCAGCAACCTGGTCCTGGCCCCTCAATACACACGTCTTTTCCGACCACGGGGACCACCTCCTCTCCGTGCGTCCTTGTTCAGGGCCAAGGCTGGGGAAAGTGTCCCATTGCGTCAAAAGTCTTCGGGCCTCCATCTCCATCACATCTGAGAGTGTGTCACAGAGCCCGCGGGCGAGAACTCCAAATTGCATTTTGAAGAAGCGGCTGCTGAGAACAGGACCCAGTCACCCCTCCCAGAAGCCCTGAGAGGGGAGATTTAGGCGCAGGACTAAAGCTGCAGCCGCGATCCTGGGCGATCCTGGGCCGTGCAGGAGACATGCTCTTCCTTTTTTTTTATTTTTGTGTGGGTTTTTTTTGTTTGTTTGTTTTTCTTTCGTTAAAGAAAATTGCACCCTTGCCCAATCTCTGCCTCCAGCTGCCCTCCAACAGCAATATTTTCCTGCTTCCGGCTGTCCTCTCCCGTCTCCCGGCTCCGAGATTTCTGCATGGCCATCTGATCCTCTGCACCCGGCCGGGCTGCTGCTGCATGGAGCTCGGCAGTGTCCACTGCGCTGGGCCCAGGCGGGGGACTAGAAAGGGGGGCCGGTCAGGGTTCACAGAGTGGTGGCACAAGGGCGAGGGGGTTATTAGATCCTGGACACCCAGTGCGGCTCCAGCCTCCCCCCGGGGCCCCGCGTCTCCCCGAGCCTCTGACTCCGTGCTGTCCGAGGGGCAGGAAGCATTTGGGACCCTGAAACCTGTCCTTCAGGATCCTGACGTTTCCTCCTTCCAGGAACCTGAGGCCGGGTTTGCAGTGGTTTTAGGGGAAGAAAGGTGTGCACTGGAGGTAGGGAGGAGGCTTTGCTCAGGGACCCCCTGGGACCTGTCTCCAAGGCACCTGTGTCCCTTATGCCCCTCTGGTCACACCTTTGAATTTTAGAAATCCGTTGTTTTTTTTGAGACAAGGTCTCACCACGTAGCTCAGGCTGAATGTGAACCCACTACGTAGCCCAGGCTGCCCTAGAACCCACCACGGCAATCCTCCTGCCTCAGCCTCCCAAGTACCCAGATGACAGGTGAATCTTAGAGAGCCTGACACTCTGGTTCCAAGTGCAATGAGGGCTTTCTTCACAGTGTAGTCCTAAGCGTCGTCAGGAGAAGGACGTGTCTTTATTTCTGGTACTTTGTGGCTGTTTTCTTTTTTTTAATTTTTTATTTTAAAAAGAGGTAAAATTAAACACAACAAAACAGAACAGAACGGGACATAAGAAAGCATAAATTTCAAAGCTAGACAACCAGAGATCTTCACTATCTGTCATATTGTCTCTTGTTTTCTTCCAGATGGGTTGTCCATATCTTTGCATATGGGGAGCTCATACTAAATAACATAGCCAATCTTTTCACAAGATGTGTAGTTCACTGGCTCCCACTTGCTAGGCAGGGGGGAGGGTGTGGGGGGACACGGGACAGGGGACTGGACCACATGAGATGTTCGATTCTCAGCCCGCACGCCAGCAGGCTCATAGCCATCCCCCAGAGAGGGGAGGAGTTCCTTGTTTTCCCTGCACCCCGAGTCAGCCACACGGTGCAGGTCCCGAGGTGCCAGGATCTCTCCCCCGCAGGCCCCCCAAAGTCCGACATACTCACCTGCTATCTCTTTCCGATGAATTGACCATTCCATTTCCAAAGTTCTGAAATAGCCAACAGACCACAGAAAGAATTCTCTTTAGGCTCCTGTTTGAAACCAGCAGCCACAGCGATCTGCTGGCCTTGCCTCAGGGCCAACGTGGCTGTTTTCTTTATCTGCTTCTAGCACCAGACACGAGGGATGATGCTTGCCGTTGGCAGTGACTTTGTAGTCAAGCCGAGCGAGCAGACGTCCACCTGACAAGGTTTAGGGGAGCCATAAAGGGAACTCAGGGCCCTGGAAAGGTCTCAGGGTGATCTGCCCTGGTCAGCGTCCTGTTACTATAGCAACAAGCACACCAACAAGAGTCCAGTGAAAGACGCAGCGCCTTTAACCTTCACAGTGACCTTGGCAAAGACGTGTTACCTCTCTGAGGTCCGCTCATTCTCCTCTGTCGTGCGGAGATTTCTGAGCCTTGCCTGCTCTTGAAGGGATCGATGAGTGATGAGATAGACAAACCTTTATTACCCACGAGGATTATATCTGGAGAGAGAGATATCATATGTGTGATCAAAATATATGGCATTCAAATTTTTTAAAAATGCATTACAGTAAAAAATACATTTCCTTTAACCCTCCTCAAAAGACTCCTCTTCACTTTGAGCACACTTATTCATTGTTTTGTTGATTTCTACTCTCTGAAGCAATGTGGAAATCCTCTTCTGGAGTGTGTTTGTGAGATGTGATAAAATACTTTGAATGTGCGGCCAGATGCCATCCAACAGAAAGGCAGGTTTATAAAAAAAGTTCTATCAGGTCTGGTGGCTCACATCTCTAATCCCAGCACTGGGGAGGCTGAGGCAGGAGGATTGCCGTGAGTTCAAGGTCAGCCTGAGCTGCATAGGGCGACCCTGTGTCAAACACAAACAAAAGCATGACAGGGCCCTCACCCACTTTATCACCGAATCTGGCACTCTGAGACTTCCGCCTCTTTCCCGAAGTCAAAATAGACATGAAAGCTAAACATCTCGAGTGGACTGGGGACAGCAAGGCAGCCACGACAGGGCCACTAAAGACACTTACAGAAGGAGACTGCCAGGCCTGCTTCAGAAAGGGGCGAGGACACGGGATAAAGCATTCAAAGCAAGGGCGACGGTCTGGAGAGGGGTTCACGGGAATGTGTCTTTATTGTAGTAATTTTTTTTTGTGACTGAGAATCAAACTCAGGACTTCACATTTGCCGCACAGGTACCGCCTGCTGAGCTGTGTCCCCAGCCCTATAATGAATTTCTTAAAGTTAAACACTCATCCTTTTCAATGGCACCTTCTATGAGGGCTTTGTAATTCTGTCACTGGGTGGTGACTGGCGACCTCCCGTGAGCAGAACGGCCAGCTTAGGATAACACCTGCTGGTCAGGGGACACCCAAGACCCATGCCCCATGCTACACCTTGGGGTAGCGTGGGCCGATGACACAGTCTCTAGAAGGTTCTACAACCATGGTCTTTGGAAGGTTCTAGAACAACAGCCACATACAGGTGCAGACGTAGAATCCCGGGAAGCAAAGCAAGGACCCCTCACTCAGAGGAACAAAGGAGGGGACACGGGGACAGTTCTCAGAGGAGCCAGGGAGTCAGCCAAGTCGGAGGGCAGAGACAGAGATGCACAGATCAAAGTGACCCGCTCTGCAGGGTAAAGGGACCCGCAGACTGAGCCGAAGGTCTGCAATCATGTCCCACACAGGGTAACATCCAGCCGGGTAACCAACCCCTGCGACTCAACAGCAGGAAACAGAGAACCCAACGGGAGGTAAGAGCCGGAGCAGACATTTCTCGGATGGGAAAGGAGCCCAGCAGAAGACATTTGCCACCACACAGAGCCACCACGAGACGTCACTCGTCCAGGTGAGTGGCTGCCATCAAAGACAGAAAGAAGCCTCACGTGGTGCTGCACGCCGGTAATCCCAGCATGCTGGAAGGATGAGGCAGGAGGGTCACGAGTTCAGCCCAGTCTTGGCAATTCAGCAAGACCCTATCCCCAAACGAAAATTTAAGTCTGATGGTGTAACTTAGGGTGAGGCCCCCAGATTCATTCTCCTCACCTCCAAAAAACCGAAACAAACAAAAAGGATACTTGTACACTCACATTCATCGGAGGATTGTTCCCCACAGCCCAGAGAAGAAAGCGGCCCAAGGGCCACCCGTGAGCAGTGGACGAACAGAGGGTGGTGCATGTATGCAGTGGAATATTACTCAGCCTTTAAAAGGAAGCGCCCTGGACTTGTGACGCAGGTGAACTTTAAAGACACAGCGCCCAAAGAAATGAGCCACTCACAAAAGCCAAGGCCGGATGACTCCATCAGTGGGCAGCACCCAGGGCAGCAGACTTCTGAGAGACGGAGGAGAACAGTGATTTCCGGGAGCTGGTGGGACAGAGGAATGAACGGGAGCTTTGTTTTGGTTTGGTTTGGTTTGGTTTTTTTGTACCAGGGATCAAACTCACGACCTTGCGCCTGCCATGCAGGTGCTTGTGCCACTGGGCTAAATCTGCAGCTGAGAGGTAGCTATTTAGTGGGTGCAATTTCCATTTTCAAGGTGCACAGAGGGCGGAGGACGAGGCTCAGCAGCACCGCGCCTGTCTGGCAAGCACAAGGCCCTGCGGGCAACTCCAGGTGCCAACAAAACCAAATTGCTCAGATTGGCTGCAGAGTAATGCAGACACACTCAGCACGACTAAACTGTGTGCATACAGCTCACGGAGAGGATAAACTTTCGATACATTTTACCACATTTTAAGCAGAAAATATCCTGAGAGAAATATACTACGGTGTTATGATTATATGGGACAATGACCTTGTTCCTAGGAACTGCACAGAAAAATTTAAAGGTGAAGAACAAGCTACTGTATTTTAAAATGCGTGGAGGCAGCCTGGCACAGTGGTGCACACCTGTAATCTCAGCACTTGGGAGGCTGAGGCAGGAGGATCAGGGCAAGATGGAGGCCAACCCAGGCTACAGTGAGTTCAAGGCCAGCCTGAACTACATAGCAAGACTTTGTCACACACACAAGAAAACCCCCAAAGTCAATAAAAAACACGTTGCTTTGATGGAAGGAGGAGAATATAAACAGTTTCATAAAGCCAAACTGGCAAAATGGCCATAATGAAATTCAGGCAGTAAAGATACAGTATTCGTTTTGGTATTTTCTCAATATTTGATTAAGTTCATAATAAAAATGTGGAAAAAATTTCAAGTTACTACATGAACCTAGATCGAGAAAATAAGACTGAAGCAAAAAGAAAGTAATTTGATATTGCCACAGGAGTCGGCTCTGGGTTCTGAGTATGGCTGCAGAAAGGAAAAGACGTAACCACGAATAGACATCCCGCATCAGCAGAAACGCAGTGTGTATGCTGTATTAGTAGGAGGCCAGCACCTGTGGGATAGCCGTGCACAGTTATCCTCCATAAATCCAGCTCTAGCAGATGTAAAAAGGAAGTCACAATAATACCTTGCTTCGTAGGGCTGTGGCAAAAAAGAATAAATGAGACAAAGTCCACAAAAGGCTTCAAACGAAGACAAATGTCAGTATTCAGTAAGTGCTCAATAAACAGGGCATAGTGGCACAGTCCTGTAACCCCAGCACCCAGGAGGCTGAGGCAGGAGGATTGCTATGAGTTCAAGACCAGCCTGAGCTACACAGTGAGACCCTGTCTCTAAATAAATAAAAAAAATTAAAATAAAAAAATAAAATAAAATAAAATAAATGCCCAATAAGTAGCTTGTAGGACTGAAAAAACAAGAAAATGTCGACGCCCCCATCTCCCATGCAGGGCGGTTGCAGTTGGAGGGTTAGACTCGCAGAGCTGTGCTTTATCAAAGGAGAGAAAACCAGACATCAAATGGGTTTGCTGTATTCGCCAGCTATTCACCCCATACCTCCTACAGCCAGGGTGGGACCCCTCTCATCTTGTATTTGTTCATTTATCTCTTCAATACTTCATAAATATTTAAAGGATATATATTTTCCTAGGTACTGAAGATACAAGAATGAATAGATGGATAAATAAGTGATAACTTCGGTGTGATAAATGCCCGGGATGGGATGAGCCGGCCTGGTGGGGATGGCAGAGAGAGAGCTGGCCCTCTCTAGGGCCAGGGAGGCCAGGTCCTTGGGAAAACGACACTGGGCACTGTGTCCCGGAAGGTAAACAAAAACTTGCCAGACGTGGTATGGGTAGAGAATCATTCAGACAAAAGAAAGACTGTAGCCAGTGTGTGGTACATACCAGTAATCCCAGCACTCGGGAGGCTGAGGCAGGAGGATCCACAGGGGTTCAAGGTAGCCTGCCCTCCACAGTGAATTCAAGGACAACCTAAACTATATAGCAGGACCCTGTCTATAAAATAAAATAAAATAAAATAAGCAGAGAAGCAGACTCAAGAAACCTAGCTCGCCTTATAAAAAGCAGCCCTAGACCCTGCCCACCCCGTCCCCACACTCTCTCCTGTTCATGGTGATTATTTGTCATAGGTCAAACTCAATATTCCCTTTGGTCAAGGGACCGAGTGACTCGTCTGGCATGGCAGCACACACTTGTGGCACACTCCCAGCAGTCAGGAGGCTGAGGCAGGAGGACTGCTGTAAGTTGGAGTCCAACCTGGGCTACACAGCGATTTCCAGGCCAGCCTGAGCTGCACAGTGAAACCCTGTCTCAAAGAGGGCCAGAGATGGAGCTGAGTGACTATCTGAAGGTAAATGAAACGGGTCTCGGTGTCCGAGGCCTGTGGAGATTCCCGAGCCCATGAATTCGTCCTGGTCATCTCCAGGCGGCTCCCGCACACAAACAATGAACGGCTGAGAAGTAGCAGAGTCTCTGAGGCCTGGCCGCCGGCCGGCCGGGCTCAGCGGGAGGGGCCGGGCTGGAGGAGGGCACGGATCTCAACTATGTTGAAAATGTTATCTGCTCTTTTTCAAACCCAGCTCTCTTTCAGGTATTTGCTCTGTGATAGCCTCTCCCAGGGCAGCCGCCTTGCACTTCGGAGCTGATAAAGGAGAGGCCGGACCCTGCAGGCTGCTGGTTCGCACTGCCAGGTGCATGGGGCCCGCGTGGCCTCACCGCCTGGGCCTCAGCCATCGCCACCTCTCAGAGGGCAGAAGGCCGCATCCAGCCCCTCTCTGGCTGTCGGTTTGTCTGCACACAGTGGAGTCTTCAGCAGGGCTTTCGTGTGGCTGTTGTCGTTGTTATTGTTGAGACGGGGTCTTGCTGTGTAGTGCGAGCTGGCCTTGAACTCATAGCAATCCTCCTGCCTCAGCCTCCTGGGTGCTGAGGTCCCAGGCATGTGTGTCACCACGCCAGGCCTGGAAGGGCTCTTTTGAAGTGTCCACATGTTCCACATTTACTGCCCTGCAGCTGGGGTCTGACTGAACGCCCTTATCAGGAGCCCCTTCGGAGCTCCAGATGGGCTGCCGCGTCTGTGTATTTTAAACAGACAGCGAGCCGGTCCCAGACTGGGGCTTCTTCCGGCCCAAGCAGCGTCTGCATAAAGCAGACGAGCAGATGCCAGACACAGACCCAGGACCCGTGCGGGTCCTGGTGACTCACAGAAGAAACCGGGGATCCCACTTTTGATCTACTCATCCCCGAAGCCGGCAAAGCGCTGATGCAGGAGCTGACCTAACAGGGGTCCCCTGCAAGTGAGGGGAGAGGGAGGGTGCAGGGGACGCCCATCTGCGGGACAGCGGGCAGCAGGGCAGCGCCGTGCTCTGTGATTCTGAAAGCCTCCACCTCTTAGCTGCCCTGTGTCAAAACTCCCGCTGCCTGGGGAGCCAGGAGCCTCACGCCATCAGGAGCTTGGAAAGAGAAGGCGTCCGGATGTCCCTGGTAGCTCACTGGGGACCTGGGGATCGAACCCAGGTTCTCACACATGCTAGGCCAGTGCTCAATCTCTAGCTCACCTTAACGACCCTCTCCCCATTTCCTGGGCCTGCCATGACATACAACCCTGACCTTTTCCCTTCAAGATCAATCAAGGTGAAAATGGCTACATCTTTCCCAGCTTGGAGAAGACCACCAAGGTACTCGACCCCGGAAATAAGAGATTTCCAGAGAAATCCATGGGGCCACCAACACGTGATTGAACTCAGGTCACTAAGTGTTACGCGGAGGGATAATCCGCACTGAAACAGGGGGTCTTGGCTATTCAAGAAGTGGGCTTGAGGAGCCAGGTGTGGTGACACACATCCCGAGATCCCAGCATTCAGGAGGCTGAGGCAGGAGAGACCACCGTGAGTTTGAGGCCAGCCTGGGCTACATAGTGAGTCTGAGGCCAGGGCGGGGCTATGTAGTGAGACCCTGTCTGAGAAAACAAGAAAAAAGAAAAAGTAAAAGATAAACAACAACAAAATGTGCTGAATTTCCCTTTTCCAAAAGGAAAAAGAGGAGGCAGCGGCCTGAGACTCCAAATACATCACAGATTCCACAAATGTGGATAGATAGGAATCCTTGAGGACTGGCGGCAGAAAGGGAAATGATATGTCGCTTTGCAGATATGTGATCTTGGGTACATTACTTATTTTCTCTGGGCCCCGGGCTTCCCCTGCATCTAGCAAGAAGAATAATCACGCCAACCTCCCAGAGATGGGGTGAGAAATAAGGCCGAACAGCAAAGTGCTACATAAATGTCAGTAACAGCAGCGATGATAACAAAAATAATAACCGTTTCTGCCACGGAGAACCGAGGCCAGGGGACCGCGTCAGGGGAGAGCCGGGTTGCCTGGCTGGTCCGGGGAAGGCGCAGAAGCGGTGTGGGTCACCTGCCCTTCCTGCCCCCGAGATAACAGGACCCCTCCTTACCTGTTCTCCTGATCCTCACAAATCGCACACACTCTGCAGAGCAAATGTTTGGCCACCACCTTCTCCCTGAGCTCCAGGATTTGTGTGGATTAAGGGTATCGGGGTGAGAGGTCAAGTGGAGAGACACAATTTCCAGAGAAAGACAATCCTTCCTCTCCTCACCCCGGCTGCCCTTCCGCCCTGCTGGGCCTATCTTGCCTATGTCAATAGAAATACAGGCCCTAGGTCAAGGGACATGTACTCTGAGGCTACTTTCAATGGCGCTGGTCATGCTGTGTATTTGCTGTCCAATCCTGGACACCTCCTTTTATGGGAAAATATTAACCAACAAATAGCTGGAACTGAGCTTGGTGGCTTAGGTCTCTCATCCCAGCACTGAGGAGGCTGAGGCAGGAAGATTGCTGTGAGTTTAAGGTCAGCCTGGGCTACGTAAGCAAGTGCAAAGTCAGTCAGGACTACATAGTGAGACCCTGCCTCAAAAACACCTAAATAAATAACTAAGCAAGCGCCAAATGAAGGATCTGGGAATCAGGCTCAAAGGAAGGAACCAGAAATGTGTGCTACTCCAGAGGGAAGGCCTGGGGCTCACAGGGGAGCCGGCTGCAAATATTCAGAGGCGAGGCCTATAGCAAAGGAATTAAGGGTTTTGTGAGCCAGGCGTAGAAACGCACAGCTGTAATCCAGCTACTCTGGAAGCTGAGGCAGGAGGGTGGCAAGTTTGAGGACAGTTTGGGAAAGTTGGCAAGATCGTAGCTTAAAATTTAGAAACTAATTTTTTTAAAAGTTCAGGCTGGATTTGAAGTCACACAGATCCCCCTGCTTTGGCCCCCTGAGTGTCGGAGTTACAGGCGTACACCACCATACCCCAGTTTAAAAACGAAAACTTTTTCCAAAGGGCTGAGGATGTAGCTCAGGGGTAGAGTACCACTGAATTTGATTCTTAGTATTATTTTTAAAAATTATATATATATGCAAATTAGTGACTTAGCAAGACCTCGTCTCAAAATAAAAAATAAAAAGGTTGGGGATACAGCTCGGAGCAAAGTCCCGCGCTGGGTCCCTGGCGAAGGGGGGTCCAAAGCCATCGCTGAGCTGAAGGACGGCTCAGCATCTCCTTGTCGGGCAGGATGTCTGCCCCAGCTCAGGAGGAAAACACGTTTGCTGCTCCGGAAGCGGATTCGCGAGTAGTTTCGCCTCCTTCTCTCTCCATCTCCTTGCACCGCGAAGCTCCCCGGGAGTCTTGCGGGATGCGCATGCGCGCAGGACAGTGCCTTTCCGTCCCAGGCACACGGCGGAGGAAGTCATCGGGGTCCCCTCGCCCCACTCTCAGGGGGCTTCAGGCCCGGCTGGGGCCCCTGGACTCAGCAAAGTGCACCCCGTTCCGGCTGGGTGGGGAAAGGGGGCGCCAGGTGACTGTGCCCGACGCCTCCCCAGTGCCGAGGCCCGGGTGGACCCGGACTCCTCCAGCCTTCACGTGAGCCAAGCCAAGAATCCGAGTTATTCCCCAGGGGCAGGCAAATATTTGCACTTGTCACCAGAAGTAATATGGAGAATGAAACTTAAAGGTTCTGAAGAAAAGAAAAAATAAATAAATAAGGAGCCGGCTATGGGTTTTTTTGTTTTTTGTTTTTTGGGGTTTTTTTGTACCAGGGATTGAACTCATGACTTCACGCTTGCCAGGCAGGCGCTTAAGCCACTGAGCTAAATCCTCAGCCCTATGTTCTTGTTTCCTAGGGTGGGGATCGGTGTTGGGAGCAGTCAGCACCTGCCCGGTGCACTGGTCACACTGAGCTGAAGGAGACTGAGGGCTGCGAAATCAAAGTCAAACCCAGAGGCAAACCTTCCCAAAGATATGTATCTGAGGGGTGGGAAAAGAGGAAAAGTAAAGTAAGATTTGCACTGAATTTTCTTCCCAGTCTCTCATAACCCTTTGACTTAAAGAGAAAGAAGGAAGACCCATTTCTGTTGTGGATAAGGATTAACTCTTCTTATTTAAAAATGGGTGATTGATTGGTTGGTTGATTGACTTTGCTGGGTTTCAAAACTCAGGACTTTTGCACATGCTAGGCAAGTGCTTTAACCACTGAGCTACACCTCCAGCCCCCAACAAGGTGATTTTCTTTGTTTTGTTTTTAACTTTTTGAGACGGGGTCTCTCACTCTGTAATTCAGGCTGGCCTTGAACTCTCTATGTAGCCCAGGCTGGCCTCAAACTTGACGCAATCCTCCTGCCTCAGCCTCCTTAGTGCTGGGATTGCAGGCTTACACTACCACACTCAGTCTAAGAGGTGATTTTGAAAACAGATTTTTCTCCAGTGAAGAAGTTTTTCTCCAGAGAAGATTTTGGAAGACACCAAAAGGTCCTTTTCTGGTATATTTAGTGAACACTCCACGGAAGTTTTTAATTTTTCTGCGTCCTGTCCTTTTCACTTCCCCATGGGGCGAAGACAGCTTTAGGCCGAGAGATTTTCAGCCAGAGACACTTCTTTCTTCACCTCTGAACCTGGCTCCGTGCTGTTTTCCACTCTAAAGTTTTAGTGTGAATCCACTTGCGGTCAGAGAGCGGGCCGAGACGGAGACCTAGTTCACACCGGCGACATCTGTTCCTCTGGCCCTGTGGAAGCCGTGCTGTGGATCTGTGTGCAAGGTCCCTTTGCTCTCTGGTCAGGAAGACAGGGATGGAGGCTTCTTCCGGACGGCCTGGCCCGGCGGAGGCCGGTCCTCGGGAAGGCGGCAAGGTGTGGGTTTCTCTGGGCTGCCCAGAGCGCTTTGATGTGCTCCAGCCGCAGCCAGGAAGCTGCCCCACTGGTCCCTTTCAGAGTCATTTTGGCGGTTCTCCATTTCCAATGCACCCAGGACTGAATTTGAATGCTCTGAATAGTCGCCCCCTCCTCCTCCTCCGGTGGGACCCCACCTCCCCCATCCCATCCACCCTCTCTGCCTCTGTCCACCTCGGCAGCTCCGGCTGGGGTCCCTCCGCCAAGCTTCAGTTTAGGGGACTGAAAAATTGAGATCTGGACAAACACAGCGTATGAGAAGGAGTAACCGGCAGGGATGGAGGAACAAAGCCAGGCCGCTAGAATGGAGGTGGGGCTCCCCACATCAGCCCGAGTCCCCGGAAGCCTTTCCCCTCCACGGCTGGGTGCCCAAATTTTATTCCCACGCCGCTGGCCTCAAAAAGGAGCCGGCCAGATGTGACAGCACCGGCCTGTGATCCCAGCACTCCGGAGGCTGAGGCAGGAGGACCGCCAGGAGTTCAAGGCCAGCCTGGGCTATGTAGTGAGACCTTGTTTCAACAGAAAAGAAAATAAGTAAAGACAGCTCCTGACAGAAGCCATGTGCCTGAGAAGGGGACTCTGCAAACTGCCCAAATGGTTAGATCCCGGCCCCTCTCCGCCCCCAACCTTGCTTTCTTTCCAGCCGCTGCTGTGGGGTCCACCCGGGTGACCGACCACGCCCATGCGTGCCATCCTGGGGGTCCTTCCCGGCCTTGAGCCCCATTCCCACCGCTGATGCCAAACCAGCTGCAAGCCCAGCCCTGTGGGGATTCCCCGGAGTGGTCTTGGAAGGCGAAAGAAAATCCAAATGGTTTAGGAAAGCGGGACCCTGGTGGCTTTGGGGTGTGGGGAGCTGCTGGGAGGCACTGCAGCGGGCAGAGGAGAGAGGAAGCCCAGGCGCCCTGGGCTGCCCGCCCCCTGCAGGGCAGCTTCTGTGCCCACCTTCTACAACAGAGCCAGGCAGAACCTCTGCATTTCCAAAGCCTGGGCTCACACTTCCTAAAAGAAAGGAAGCTCTCGAAACCCAGACAGAAACCTTGTGGGACAATGACGCTTGACCACTCCTGTGGCCCTGAAGCCCTACCATGACAGCCGTCATGCGCAAGAGGCAGGTAGCTTTTATAAAGGGTAGGGATACAGAAAATGTCTCCAATCTCCTTCCACCCCTAACCGTACGTACATTGGCTCTGATCGTGGTGATACTGCGGGACCTGTCAAACTTCTGAGCAGACATCGTTTTCTGAGCTGGGCATGGTGGTGCACCCCTATAACCCCAGGAATTAGAAGGCTGAGGCAGGAGGATTGCCATGAGTTCGAGACCAGCCTGGGCTACACAGTGAGTTCAAGGCCAGACTGAACCACACAGCGAGACCCTGTTTCCAATAAGAATAATCAAACAGGACATCATTTTTGGAGTGTCACTCTCAGAAGAATTCTGCTTCAGCTTTCATTTCTTCCACAGATGTTTCAGGAGCAGCTACCTTGTACCAGGCACTGTTCTGGGTATAGAAATGGAGCAATGACCAGAACAGATGTGTGTGTGTGTGTGTGTGTGTGTGTGTGTGTCCCTACCTTCTTGGGACTTACATTCTAAAATGTTAGGAGGCTGGAGCTTGGATTTTATAAATGATTGCTGGGAACAGGAGTGTCCCTCTTGATTGTAGTAGCTTTTTGTTTGTTTGTTTTGGTTTTTTTGTTTTTGAAAAGAATCCAAACTACAAATTTAGCAAGTTTCTCTACTAGGAAGCATGGTTTAGAATAATAAGAAGACAAAAGAAAAACAAAACAAAAAACCTATAAAGCTGGGTGTGGTGGCACACTCTTGTAATCCCAGCACTCAGGAGGCTGAGGCAGGGGGATCCCTGAGAGTTCGAGGCCAGCCAGGGATACGAAGTGAGCCCAAGGCCAGCCTGCACTGCATAGTGAGACTCTCAAAAAGACAAAAAATGAAAAATAAACGAGGTATGGACACTTTGCAGTCCAGAATCATCTCCCCAGCCAGGGTGGTTGTATTTCACTCCATCTCCGTGTTCTCCCAAAGTCACTCCTTAGCTGAGGCTCCTGTCCTAAGGAGGCGGGCTGCAGGTCCAGCCCAGCTGGAGAGACCAGGGCATGACCCCAGGACACAGCCCGGCCCCGCCCGCTGGCCTGGGCAGTCCCTGGACAGCGGCTCCGTCCCGTCGGGGCTGGGGAGTGGGGGCCAGGCAGGCATTTCAGGCTTGAACTCTTCGTGAACCGGGAAGGGAAGGGGGTGGGGGCGACAGAGCAGAGCAGGGACAGGCCGGTGCGCCCGCCCGGAGGCTGGCGGGCTTGTGGGTGAGCCTCCTGAGTAAATACTGGGCTGCTCGTCTCCAAGGTGGGGGTTGAAAGAGGGCTGTCAGGCCAGTAAGCTGAGGGAGCCTCAGGCCTCTGCGGAGCAGGGGGCGCCTCTTTGGGAGGGCCCCCCTCTTCCTCTCCCCTCCAGGGGAAGGACTGCAGGGCTCTGAATATTCTGGCCCCGCCAGTGATCTTAGAGCTTGGAGGAAATGGTGGAGAGAATTTTTAATTAGCTGTAGCTAAGCGGGTAGAATCTATCCAACAGGCTGCACCTCCATCCTACCGTGCCTTCCCTCTGCGGCCCTCCAAGTTCTCCTCTGCTCTCTGTCCTCTGTCCTCCCAGGAAGAGATGCTCAAAGG
Source organism: Dolichotis patagonum (assembly GCA_004027295.1). Lineage (NCBI taxonomy): Eukaryota > Metazoa > Chordata > Mammalia > Rodentia > Caviidae > Dolichotis > Dolichotis patagonum. The sequence goes on along the minus strand of PVJX010021435.1, from coordinate 1,208 downwards.
AGAATTCAGCTTATGCCAAACACCGAAAAGCAGACCAGGGGGGCTGAGGTCCTTTGCCCAGGGACACACAGGAGACCAAGCGGCCTCCCCGCTTCCTGCAAAACTCTTCTCTGAAACACCTAACCATTGTGCAAGAGGTCAGTCTGAGCAAAGCGGTGTGGCTGCCTCAGCCTCCTCTTCTCCTGGGAATGGAGATTAAGTCTTGGGCATCGGGCTGAGCATTTAGCTCAGCGCCATAAGCGCCTGCCTTGCAAGTGTGCGGTCGTGAGTTCAATCCCTGGTAACGATTAAAAAAAAGTCTTGGGCATCCCCAAGTCCTCTTCCAACCAGCACATGCTCTGAGAGTCAGGGAAGTCAACGAAGGTGAAGCTTTGCGGACACTGCGGCTGAATCATGCAAGGAAGTCCTTGGAGCCAATAATGGGAGTCGTCAGAGGAAATAAAGTGCCTGGCACACCTGCAGGGGGCGCCATCCTGGGGCTAGCAGAAGGATTTGCTCCCAGAGTCACACAGTGAGGCTGTCTGCCCAGGGCATCCCTCCCTGGGCCCCTGTGTTTACTGCCCCATGCCCCGGGACTCCCCTGACCTGGTTCATTCATAATTACCTCATTCCCTGGCAGCAGCAAGCCCTAAGGTTACAGCCCCAGGGGACCTGCTGGTGAGTCGGCTTGGGGCAGGGAGGGGCTGGAGGACGGCTGCTTCCAGGATGCCAAGAACCAAAGCCACTCTGTGTAAGAAAGGTCACGGAAAAGGGTCCTCTTCGTGACCACATAAAAGGAGAGGGATCGTTACCCAACACTCCACTCGGCAGGAAGCCCCTCCACTGGAGACCTTTTAGTTTTTGGGGTCTTCCATTTTGCATCTAAAGCAACAACAACACAAAAAGTGGGAGGGCAAGGCATGAGGTGCCACAGCTGGCAGGAAAGCTCAGCAGTGGCTCAGAGCCCCGAGCTCTAAGCCTCTGCCTTCAAACCTTCGAGTTCCCGTCCCAGAACGCAGAAGGGCGGGCAGGAGCCCAGGAGGCCGCAGTAGCTCTGCGCTTCAGTGGGCAGGAGCAGAGGGCGGGAAAGGGAAGGGTTCCAGCAGGTGACCAAAGTGCTCTGAGCCTCTGAGACAGTCCCCATACCTGTCCTAGCCCCACACCACCTCAGGGCACCAAACCGTAAATGAGGGTGGCACGTGGGCATGTCCAAAACATACCTTGCAATC
>PVJX010021434.1:0-31859 GCA_004027295.1 Dolichotis patagonum | reverse complement strand
CATTGTCTGCAAACAGGATTGCCACTCCTGCTTTTTTTTGGTTTCCTGTTGCATGAAGTATTGTTTTCCATCCTTTGACTTTCAGTCTATGAGTGTCCTTTTGGGTTAGATGGGTTTCTTGTAGACAGCATATGGTTGGATGTTGTTTCTTGATCCATTCTGCCAGTCTGTTTCTTTTGATTGGTGAGTCGAGGCCATTTACATTAATGGTTGTAACTTTATATATTGGTTTATTGTTAACATGTTATCTTTCTGCTGTTGTGTCTTTAGCTTTCCATTCTGTTTAATTGTCTGCCTTGCTTGGTGGTTTTATCCCATGTGTATCTAGAATGTCTTTTAGTATTCTTTGTAGGTTTGGTTTGGTGTTCATGACGTTCTTCAGCTGTTCTTTGTCATGGAAGTATCTTATTTCTCCATCCATTTTGAAGGGCAGTTTTGCCGGCTATGTCAGTCTGGGTTGGAAGTGGTTTTCCTGTAGGATCTGAAATACTTCACTCCATGCTCTTCTTGATTTCATTGTTTGTGTTGAGAAGTCTGCTGTGATTCTGATAGGTTTTCCTTTATAGGTGATCTCTCTTTTCTGTCTAACAGTTTTTAGTATTCTGTTCTTATGGTAGATTTTTGGGATGGTGATTATTATGTGTCTGGGTGTAGTTTTATTTTGGTTATGGCTGTTTGGAGTTCTATATGCTTCACTTATGCAGATATCTGTTTGTCTTCTCATGTTTGGGAAGTTTTCAGCTATTACATCTGTAAATATCCTCTTGATATCATTTGGGCTATCCCCTTCTTTTTCATTTATCGCTATTAATCTTATGTTATTTTTCTTTGCATCATCTTGCAGGTGTTGAATTGTTATTTCCTGATTCTTTGTTATTTTTAAAAGATCTTGTCTTTCCTGTTCACTGGCTACAATCTTATCTTTGAGGTCTGAAATTCTATCTTCACTTTCGTTGAGGTGGTTTTGGCAGCTTTCAATAGCATTTTTGATTTCCTGTATATCTCTTTAAATCTGCTCTATGTATTCTGTTTGTTTCTTATATTGTTCTTTGAGGGATTCTATCTGTTTGCTTTGTTCCTCTAATTTTTTAGCTGTGTCTTCACTAGATGCGTTCACTATTTATTTCACAATTTTTATCAATTCTTCCTTTAGCTGGGCAAGTATTTCTGATTTGAATTTCTCCATGGCTTCCCCTAGTTGCATCTTTATTTCATTTGATATCATTTCAGACATTTCAGGTGCATGGTTTCTTTTTTCTTCTATGTACATGGCCCCTAAGCTTTCTTGGGCTGGAGATTTGAGCCTACCTTTTGGTCTTTCCTTTTGTCATTTTTCTATATTTCCTTGCTTTGAGCGGTGTTCCAAAGCTTCCTCTGGATGTGTGGCGAATTACATCTTGCTCCCTCAGTTCCTGGAGCAGCAGTGGCTCCCCCACAGGCTCTTGGCTCCCTAAATTGAAAGGTGGAAGCTGGGCCTTGTAAACTGGGGCCCACAGAACCTCAAGCCACAGTTCCATGTCCTAGGGGGTGAGTATGATCTCAACCGCCAGGAGTGCTGGTTTTAAACTCTCCCCAGGCCAGCCCACACTGGGTCGTCAGGCCACCAGCTTGGCCTCTGCCTCCCAAACTGAAAGAATGCCACTGGGTGTGGTGCACTAAAGCTGTGGAGCTTCCGGAACTCGGTCCAGTGTACCCGGTAGCTAGCCCAAGCTCAATTGCCTGGAGCACAGGTTGCCAGCTCTCCACGAGCCTGCCTTGGGGCCTAAAATAAAATTTAAAAAAACAATGAAAGCATGTGTGGTACTAGCTTATGAATAGTGTTATAGGCAAATTGAAGTAAAAAGAAAATACAGCAATAGGTACAGATATATATGGGAATTTATTTGATAAACACAAGTTTTTAGATTAAGTAAGAAGTATATATCAATCAATAATTATTGCTGAGAATCATGCCTGCCATCTAAGGAATAAATGTTGAATTTATACCTTATATTTTAAACAAAAATAACTTAAATTAAATATTTAAATAGTTTTTTAAATAAAAGAAATACATTACAAATCATTAAAAATATTTTCACAAGTATATAATTAAAGGCACTTGATAACACAAATTTCAGGAGTATGAATAAAAATATTGATGTTACTAAAAATATGTAAATTTACATACCAAAATCTATTATGATCAAGGGTAAGGTAGATGAAAAATGGATAAATACATTGTCAAGTAACATTACAAAGAACTTGTATAAAATCTGTTTAATATTACATACAGTAAGAGAAATATAATTACTTTGAGATAAATTTCCTCTCATCAGATTCACAAGGATTGTAAAGTTCAATAATATTTGTTTAGGTAAGGATAAGAAGACAATCCCTCTTTCTCACATTATATTTCAAAAATACCTGTACTGTCTTCTTGGTCTTCCAGTGCATATACTTTGTCACATGCATTGCTCCAAAATACATGAATGATGTAATTTGTTTTTTTATGACAGACTTCTATTAGCAAATAATTAGAAACAAATTATCCCTTTTTTTTTGAGATAGGGTCTTGCTATGTAGTTCAGGCTGGCCTCAAACTCTCAGTAATCCTCCTGCCTCAGCCTCCCAAGTGCTGGAATTACAAGCATGTTTCACCTTGCCCAATAGAACAAATTATCTTTAATAGGAAACTGATTAAGTCATAGTGTATATACAGTGGAATTATAGTACATATAGAATGCTAAAATTATGTAATATTAAAATATAGGAAAAAGAACTGCTAGATATGAGAACAGTACACACAGTAAATGAATATTTGGAAAAAATAGATAAAGAGGGAATGAGTCAGGAGATTGGCATGTACTCTTCTAAAACTGGATGGTTCTTCCAATTTGTATATTTTGTCTACCTGAGAAATTACCATTTAAATATTTAGTGGATACATTTTGCTTTTATTTCACTCCTTTATTTGTTTGCTTGGTTTTCTTCCTTCTCTTGTTATAAACAAATGGCACAATGAGACGTAACATACAAAAAATAAAAACAAAAGAGGCTATTTTCAGCATTAGTGTATTTGTTAGCCAGCCAACATCTACCACATTTGTCACTAAAATATAAATATGCACTAAGTATAATAATCCAGATTTCTGTCCCTAGTATTATAACTTAATTGAAGAACCAACCATCATATACTATCTTGCATTATATTTTACTACATTTTTCTAAGCAAAATATTATTTTCTGCTTACTAACATATTCTTTCTTTGTCCAAACCCAATAGTAGTCATGACCTTGTAATTTCCCTAGTAAACAATTCTCATCTATTCACTATTAGTAAAATAAAATCTTAGTAGCAAATTTAGCTATTAGAAATTGGCAATACTAGCTCAATAGAAAACTAAAAGCATTTTAGTTATGATGTCATTGTACATCTCTTAGAGTTAAGCACTATTTTACTAAATGGCAAAGTAGGGCATTAGATAAAAGGTTTAATGACATTTACAGGAATTGACAGAAAAGCCAATGACACCAATTAAACATTTGAAAATGGTATCTGTGTTAGATTTTCATTTCTGTAACAAAATACCTGAGGAAACAATTCAATGGAGGAAAGTCTTATTTTGACTCACGTTTTGGAGATTTCCACTTCATGATCACTTGGTTTCTTGCTTCTGGTCCAAGTGAGGCAAAGGATCATTGTAGAAGGATGTAACATAGCAAATCTGCTTACCTAATGGCAGCCAGAAAATAGAGACAGAGAGATGAATGGTCCAGGGGCAAAATACACTCTACAGAGGTGTCCCTCCATGAACCATCTCTCCTAATGAGGCTGCAGGCTCCAACATTTCTGCCTCCCAATAGCACCACCAGCTGGGGACAAACCTTCCAGACAAAACTAGCCTTGGAGAGACAACTCAGATCCAAACTGTAACACTATGAAATACTGTGTCTTAGTTATTTTTTTCTCATTTCTGAGACAAAATACCTGACACTCAAAGCTAAAAGGGGTGTTATGGTGGATACATTGTGTCAACTTGAGAAGTTTAGAATTTAACTAAGAGACTCAGCAGGGAACCAGGATCTATACTTTGTAAACAAAAAGAGTACACAACACAGAGGTGATGTGAGTGCTATGCCCACCCTGGAAAGGCGGGAGTGGCCTGTGGACATTGCAAGGGAGAAAAAGGCTTGTTCTCCCCCTTTGGTTCTGGCTGCTTTTGCTGGCTGCTGCCTCAGTGCCCATGCCACCCTGCCCTGTAGCCAGCTGGTTATGGGCTGAAACCTCCACAAACCACGAGCTAAATAAACCTTTTCTTCGTTCATTTTGAGTATTGGTATTTTGTTCCAGCAATGAGAAAAAGTAACCAGATGGGGGAAAGGTTTGTTAAGCTCACAGTCTGTGGAGGTTTCAGCCCATAATCGGCTGGCCCCAAGGCAGGGTGGCATGGCAGAGGGGCAACTGTTCATAGACACAGAACACAGAAGGCAAAAAATGGCAAAAGCAATAAGAGCACTTTTATATTATATATAAGCTACCAACCCTCAGGCAGGTGTAGCACGCACACCTTGAGTCCCAGCACTAGACAACAAGTCAATCAAAACTCTAGATTCAGCTGCCTCCAAAAGTTCATCTCCCAAAACCCCATGAGGTTTTGGGGGAACACCCAGACACAAACCATAACACTTTATATTAGTTCCTTAGGTCAACAATAACAAACTACTATAAGTTGGTTGGTTTAGAGAAGCAGAATTTCTTTGTCTCATAATCCTGAAGGCCAAAGTCAATGTTTTCAGGGCCATGATCCTTTACAAAGGACTAACCAAAGAAAGCATGTGTCAAGACCTTTTGCCTAGCTTCTAGTGACTTAGGTTGCTTCACTTACTGGTAGCTTTCTTTTTCCTGTGTTTCTCCTCCCCCCCTCTGCCTTACTTTACAAATTTACCCTTTTATGAGAACACTAATGTACAAACATATTGAACTCACCCTAATGACTCTGACTTTATTAATTCTGAAAAGGCATGATTTCTAAATAATTTCACATTCTGAAGTACTGGGCATTAAAATTTCAACATTTATTTTGCAGGAGAACACAATTCAACTCATAGTAGTTTGTCCAATGGTCCCTAAAGTTCATGTCTTGGCACACTCAAAATACAGTCTCCATATCTAAACATCCCCAAAAATCTTTACCATTCCAACATCAACTCCCATCTAAATGTCATCGTATCAACAACTCAAAATTCTAAACATAATCTTTAGAATTTTATTTTGTTTTATGTTCATAAATTTGTTATGCTTTAGTTCTAAACATAATCATTTAAATTATCCAAATTATTTAAGGAAGGGTGACACTTAGAGTATGATTCTTCCTGGAACAAAATTTTTTTCTGATAAAGCTAATGAAGTAAATTCTGACATAAAAATGTAACACTTAAGACCAAATGAATATGCAGATTATCAATATCAAGAGATGAAAAGCAATTTAAGTGCTACAGTGTTAAGACCATAGAAATAATACTGTGTCTTAATTATACAGGTGAATGGCTATAATTCTATAGTTTTCTGAAGCTATTTTTATTTTCAGTAACCAAATACAAGGTTTTATCTATATAATGCTAAAGAAAATAAATTTAATCTATTTCAACATTGCATAATAAAATGTCATTCAATCCCTAAACTCTATTCACTAAGTCATTTTCAAATTAAGAAGTAATATTATCCCATATTACCCAAGCTTTGTCACACTTTTGTCTTTTATTTTTAAGATCACTTGTATGGGAAACCACTGATAGTGTATTATGTGTTATGTATATTTTTAGAATATTATGTATATCACTAGGCTTTACTGGAACAAAATTTCAAAATATTTTTCTAATGCTGTACTTATTAAATAAGATGTTTTTCTTCAGGAATGTTTCCCTCCAGTTTTATATGATGTAGAACCAAGGAATGTTAGTGTTACAAAGAGATCAAGTGCACATTTTTAAATGCCCACACTGAAGCCCACTGGTGTTTCATCAGTTATGTAGCATCATATGACAGGCTGTACTCGCAGTCCCTGTATTAGTCACTTTCCCCCAGCTGGGAGAAAATTTCTGGCACCTTCAAAGAAAGAGAGGCTCACAGTTTCACAGGATTTAGTTCACAGTTATCTGGCTCTAAAGCAAACATGACATGATAGAAGAGCCTGGTGGAGGAAAATACTCAATGCATGGCAGATAGGAGGTGGAGAGTGAAGGGAAGAGTTGGTGGCAAAGATTTACCATGCAAAGGCCTTTCCCCTAGGGGCACACCTCTTCCAATCATGCTCCACCTACTAACAGTATATTTGGCTGTTGTCTCTCCAGGGGGTTAATCCACTGATAAGAATAGTGCTCCTATAAAACGCTTACTTTCCAAAAGTCCCACGCCATCACAGAAGAATTTTGGGAAAAATTTTAGATCTAAACCCTATTTTGTCTCAGTATCAGAGATACAACTTTTAGAGCCAATATCATAGACTTGTTACTAAGAGAAAAATGTAGGGGAATTCAACAGGAAAGATTGAATAGACAGATGGACAACAGCAGACCGTATACAACAATAGAACTCTGATCCATCACCTCTGCAGTTATCATTCCAGAATGGCTTAGTTTTCACAAGAAACTGAGATCATCCTATTTTTTTAACCTCTCTTCTAAGTCAGGACCAACCAGAGGAAACCAATATGTTCCTCAAACTGTCTGTGTCAGATGCCTCATGTAGTTTTTCTAGCTCCTGGTCCACACGCCAGAACCCTTTAATCAGAGCACATCTGAAGTCTCTGCGTGGTTTGTTTGTTTGTTTGTTTGTTTTACTGTAAAACTTTCCAACTGCTCTGGTTGCCCTTTGAATCTCTGTGGAATATAAGTGATGGCGGCTACCACAGACTGTGAACAAATAGCTTCAATTTATTCTCACTTACGTGTTCTTTCTTTATTACCACAAAAGTAACAGCAATTCACCTTGAAATCAGGGTTAATCGCTTGGATGAAATTAAGCCTGGGCTCATTTACTCTTGAGTAGGGTAGAACATAGGCAGTCTACAGGAGTGAATACAGTTTTAAAAAGCTCCTTCACATTCATATTTGAAGGTGATTATAAGCTCAGGGGATCTTCTTTTTCTATATTTTTAGGAAAAACATCATGAAAACCTAAGGAATGTTTATTAATATGTATTTATGAAGTATTTGTGGTTTGTAAGGTAAAGAATGATCACCATTAAGGTATGGTAGGCCAAGACCTGTTAGTGCTAGAAAATGCAAATGACACATAGCTATATAAACTTCAATTCTTTCACTGAAGTAAGACATGCTAGCACCTAGAATTACATACTTAAGTGCTCTCTAAAGATTTACAAACAATGCTTAAGCTCCTGCTGAAACTATTCCCATCACGCATCATGTTTATGGACTGTAAACTCTAGGCCCAGTTCAGAACCAACCTTCTTGGATCTGGTTGTTAAGCTTGTGTCACCTGATTGGCTTGGCAGCCACGTAGTAAATCACAAAAGCATCCTTCTGGATATGTCTTGGGTTCCTGAAGCATAGCCTTAGGTACTATATCTGGTCCCTTACCACTTCCTCTTTGGTGCTGCTCCATTGCTCTGCTTCCCGGCTCCCATGGATTAAGAGCTTTGCTCTGCCACCTGCTTCCCCCATGAGATTCTGTCTTGATGTCAGTAAAAATCATAAAATAAATCCTCAAGCAACCATGAACCAAATAAACCATTTTTCTTTTGAGTTGTGAATGTTAGGTACCTGTTCCCAGCAATGGAAAGCTGAACAGTGTACTGGATTTTATTTCTATAAAATGAGATCTAGAAAATAACATGTGGACAGAATTTTATTGGGAGCTAAAAACTGAACCATATTAGTAAATTTTCCTTGTAATGTGTTCAAGATTGTACATAAAACTTTCTAGGCAAATAAATTCAGAAGTGTGTTTCATCTTGTTTGAAGAGATATTTTTTAAAACAATGATTTACTAATTGACTACTATCAATCATTCTATAAGAATTAGTATATATTAAAGAAAAGTATCCTAAGAGAACAACAAAATACCTGGAAAATCAACAAAATATCTAGAAAATTTTATCAACAAAATACCTGGAAAAATTCATGAGTTGTTCTTTCTGCTTTTCAGTCTCTGTTTGTCTATCTATCTATCTATCTATCTATCTTCATAGTATCCATTGTAGCTAAGAGCACTTAACCATGTGTAATTCTGCTTTCAAAACTGATTTGATTTCCTAAATTAAGAATGAAGACAATGCCTTTATCAGAGCCCTTGTTATTGGCCTAAAAATATAGTGGATATTGAATAAATGCAGAATAATAAATAAAGTAATGAATGAAATTGTCATTGTTCTCTACTTCTTGCCCTTTACACAGACTGTAATTTCCAGGAGTAGGAGAGGGAGCAACTGAGAAGGCAATGCATAGTCACAGGATTTGTTTAAGGGTTAGTTACTGCTTTAATGAACATTATTCAGCCTTCAAATTTTAAGACAATCAATTACAATAAAGCTGACTTTTGGTTCACGTTTCTGTTCATATGCAGAATCAAACTATTGTAATTTAGATCTAATATTTGCCCTGAAAGCTCATGTATTCAGAGGTGAAACTGAAGGAAAATGAGTGAATCATGGAGCACTAGATTCATCAGTTGATTGATGAATCTATAGTTAAATGTGCTGTTAAGCAATGGTACCTATCTAGAAGAAGTTTGTCACTAGGGGTATCCATTTGGAGTGTTTATCTCTGTTCCCAACCTCCGCTTTCACTGTCTACTCCTTGGCTGCCATGAGGTGAACAGCTTTCCCTCATCTCACCCTTCAACCATAATGTCTCTGTCCATGTACTGAATCCCCTGAACTGTGATCCAAATTAAACCTCTTCTCCTTTAAGTTTATGGGTGTCAGTTATTATATCCCAGCAATAAGAAAGTCAGTTATTGAGAAACTAGAAAATTAGTACCAGAAAAGTGGGGGCCTTGCTGTGACTATACCTGACTATGTGGGTTAGAAGCCTTTGGAATGGGTTTGTGACAGTAGTTCTGAAAGTTATAGTGGTGCAGGTTGGAAAAAACCTAGAACATTGTAAGACCAAGCTCGATGAAAATTCTTGTCAGAGCTCAGAAGATGAGAAAAGTAACAGGAATGTGGAAAATAAAGGCAAAGCTTTCAGGCCTTGGGGTTTCAGCTGGAAACAAGGACTGTATTGGAAACTGAACTAATTAGAGGCAATGCATGAGCATGTTACATTGTGTGTAGCAACTTGTCTACAATTTCCCCATGTCCTGAGTCTTAGCAAAAAACTGAGATAAAGTGCAGTGGACTAAATAACCCAACAAGAAATTGCAAGATGGCCCAATACTCAGGTTGTTAGGGCACCACTTTTGTCTCCTTTTAGCTAGATTTATAGTGACATTTGAGACAAAAGACAGAACAGAAATTTTTGAAAAAATCAAATTGTAAACCAAAAGGAACTGCTCATAACTTTTGAGGAAATGTAGAAATAGTCACAGAAGAGATTAGCACTAAAAAAAACAAACACTCTGCGTCAATACAATAGAAGAGATGCTGTGAAGGCATCTCAGGAAATGATAAGATATCACTCATCACAGGATGTGAAAAGGTAAATTCTTAGAAAGACTTCATCTTGAGAAGAGAGTCCCAGAGTGTCCCACTTATTCAAGTTCACCTGAAGAAGAGTTCTCCAAGTTCAGCAATCTAGAGCCTCAGCAGTCTCTGCAGCTATGATCCAAGAAGTTCAGTCTACTTCTCAAGCTGGTGGCAGACTGTGCTATCATACTTGTGTGCTGTTTTCTTTAGGCATGAAAATGCAAAAGACATAAGGTCATGGAAACATTTGCCAAGATTTCAAAGGAAGGCGTGAGAAGCTGGGCACTGTGCTCCTAAAAGGACAGTATGTGATGCTGTGGAAGTAAAGATGAAGTTGCTATGGAGAATCCCAGAAAGAAGGAGATACAAAAAATACTGATCTTCAACTAAGGAAAGATGCAGCCACTGAGGAGAAACAGTCCAAGAGACAGGCCACCTGCAGAGCAATAGGGATGGGGTTGCTCAAGTCCTTTAGAGTTTATATCTAGGCACAATTTTCCTGGATGCTAGATACAAAACTACAGGATTTAATACTTATCTTGCTGGTTTTTAGTCTTGCATTTGTCCTAATTCACCTATTGTCTTTTAGAATAGAGATGTTTGCACATTGTATGTTGAAAGTACTGAACTTCATTTTTTATTTTCTCAGAGGTGCATAGATAAGGTTTCGCCTTGAGTCTCAGAGAGAACTTGAATTTGGACCTTTCCAGTGATGAAATCTTAATGATTTCAGCAATTCTTAGTGACAGTCTACATACATTTTACTTAATGAGATGATTACAAGTTCTTGGGGGCCAGGAACAATATGCTTTGGTTTTAAACCTCAAAAATCTCATATGTTCAGAGGTAGGATTTTTGGAAGGTAAATAGACTGATCTATTGGTTATTCTACAATTAAACATGCTGTAAGGAGGTGGGCCTGATTAGAAGAGGTGTGTCACTATGGGCATACCTTTGAGGGTATGTATTAGCCCCCAACTCCTCCCTTCACTCTCTGCTTCTTTGCTGTCTTGAGTTGAGCAGTTTACTGCCATGTGCCCTTCTGTCATGATGCTTCCACCTTTGATCCAGCCAGACATGTGCTAAATCCCCTCAACTGTTTGACAAATTCACCCTCCCCTCCTATTCATTGTGGATGTTAGGTATTGTGTCTCAGCACTGGGCAAGTGACAAATAAACTAATGGCCAATAAAGACAGGAATGATGTTGTTTCTGAATGTCGCCAACACATACAAAAATCACCCCACTTCAAAAGAGGCAAAAAATACTCTATCTTGGGAATAGTGGCAGAGTTGATTAAATTTGTGACAAAACTTATGTGATAATCACATATAAAAGTTATAGGACAGTAAACATTCCCACTGATTTAATATGTGTCTGTAAAAAAGACTATTGACTGATATTTTTCCTTGCTGGTAGATTTACTTGCTTTAAGAAAACTTTGCCGAGTGTTATGTAAATTTATTTGTACTCTGTATATTGAAAATATCTTACTTGGGAGACAGTGAATAATTCTTACACCTGATAACATCTGGAAATTAGAAATAAAGTATCCTTCATGTAGGTTATTGCCTAGTTATATGAGATAAAATATTTCTAAAATCAGCTCTGCTATGAACAAAAAATAGCATTCATTTATTGGATATTATTGGCCTCCTCTTTCTAAAACACAAGGTAACCATACTTGAATTTAAAAATGTTTTGTGGCTTGAAACTTTTAAATTTTTTCTTTGAGAACCAACACATTATAAAGCAATAGAAATTTACCTTTACTTTTTAAATGATTCATTCAATGTAGTAAAAGTATCATATTAAGTTGCAGATCACATTATTTCTTAATGAAAATCACACTTATATAAAATACTTTACATAAGAGATTTATAACAGAAAGATACTTATTTTCTACTCGTATTCAAAACCATGGTGTTATTTGTTAACTAGTTGTACTTGCCATTTTCAGTTTGAATTGTCTGTCAAATATAAATATGATTTCCATACTGTTATTTTAGATCTAATTGTTACTTCACTTTAAATAATAAAGGCATTTACATCAAGTTTGCAATTGAGTAAAAACATTTTTATGGAGAATTATTACTTTGTCAAAGGCTTCTTTTATAGTCTATGTATTTGTCAGTAATTACTGTTAAATTCAAGTTTTTATAAAGTAAATTTTTCAAACATATTGTATCTTTTATTTGGAAGAAACAATGATAATAAACAAAAGATATCTCTATAGACGGACTATAATACAAAAACACGTAGCTGGACATACTGGGGCATGCCTGTAACCCCAACTACTCTGAAGGCTGAAGCAGGAGCATTGCAAATTTGAAGCCAGATTGGGCAAGTTAGGGACAGACTATCTCTTAATAAGAAATAAAACAGCTTGGAATATAACGCATGATGGAATATAACCCTTGGAATATAACCCAGCTTGGATATAACCCTTGGGTTCAATCCCAAGGAAACAACAAACAGGACACATAGAAATAAGAAATTATACTGTTGTTTAAGTGCTTTATACATAATGTATAAAAAATTTTAAGAATGAAAATGAAATAACCCAGTTCAAAATGCTTAAGATAAAACTATGGTAATGGCTGCTTTCAGAAAAAAAAGATAAACTTAGACTTCAAGGAAGAATAAAACCATGAAAGAGTCTTCATTGTTTAATTTGAATTTAGGTAAAATTTCAGAAAATCATTCTGTTAACAGAACTTGAATAATTCAAGATCAGAGGAACCAATGCAAATTAAACTAACTTTTAAAAGACTCAGATAATAAAAAAGATATCAATCTGAATTACAGATTTTTACCTGTCATACATGATGGTGCACATCTGTAATCTCAGCAGCACTTAGGTGGCTGCAGGCAACCTGGGCTACAGAGTGAGCCCAAGGTCAGCCTGAACTGCATAGCAAAACCCTGTCTCAGAAAGACAAAAAAATAGTTTTTGTCTATAAAGTGAGTAGGAAAATCACAATGATTGATCTTGGCTTAGCCTCTTTGTTTTGGAAAAACTACCATGAACAGTGCTGCTGTGCATAACACTTAAATGAAGGCATTTAGTACTAGTGTCTTTGAGTAATGGGCATGATGAATCTAGTTATGTTACAGGAATTCATAACAATCAGGCTTTTGCCACAAAACCCTCTAGTAAAACTTATACTATCAAAGTCATCAATAATCTCATATTCATGTCTTCACTGGGGTATTCTCAGGCTTCATTTTGCTTGAATTATTGACAACAAATTATAAGAGACTTTTTGAAATAGTCATTTCTAGGACATTGCTTTCTTGGTTTCCCTACCACACAAGATACTTATTCTGCCTCCTTTGCTAGTTCTTAATCTGGTCTCTAATCTCTAAAGCCAAGTTCCCATAGTTCAGTGCTTGAATATCTTCTTCCCTGTAGCTACAACTTCAGCCTAGAGCAGTGGTTCTCCAAGTGCTCAGACCACAGCTCTACACAACAGGGAAACTTGTAAGAAATGCAAATTTTCAGATTTCTCCAAAGACCTAATTAATCAGAAACTCTGGAATTGGGGCCCAGAAACGAATTTTAATAAACACAGTAGGTGAATTTCTTGAATACTAAAGTTTTAAAACCATTTCCCTAGGGTATCTTATACAGTCTGAACTTAAAATACAAACTGTGACTCGTGGGCTGTGATTGGCTTTAAATTTGTAGGCTAGTCCTCACCTTGTGTTGTCTCGATTTATATATCTGCTACTAATTTGACCTCTCCACTTGGATATATAATAAGCATTTCAACCATTCACATCAGAGTTAAACTACTGATAATTGTCTCTATTTTTTTCCAATGAGTAGTATAACCCATTTCATTTAATGGTTAAACTTTCCTTCCAGTTGCTCAAGTTAAAATGCTTAGAGTTGTCATTGGTGTGTCAGTTTCTCTCATACTTCATATCTGATTTACCAGAATATCCTAATAAATTTTAAAGTATATTCAGAAAATAGCTATACCTTCTTATTTCCACTGCTACTAGCCTTGTCAAATCATCATTATCTTTCACCTAGATAGGTGTAATAGCATTCTAACTTGTTTTCTTCCTTACTCTTCTGCAGTCTAATTTCAACAAAGTAGCTAAACTGATCCACCTAAAATAGAACTTCAGAATTCAGTTCCACTTGAATGGTATAAACCCACTAAATCCTATCCTCTTTCCACTTAAAATGAAAGCTTCTGAACAAGCTAAAAAGGTAATTTTTTTTTTTTAAAAAGACAACAAAACTTCTGTTTGGACTCCCTAAGGCAAAGGGGGCAGATGGTAGGGGGAAGTCAAAATTTATAGAAGTTGCCTATCTCGGAAATTGTGATTATTTTTTATTTCCTTGTGTGGCCTTTGACTGAAGGTACGGTTTTAGTGTATATATATGTGTGTGTGCTGGGGTGTGTATCAACATGATTAGATAAAAGTCCTTCAAAAACTCATCTTTCTGGGAGGGGGGGGAGGAACTCTTACAGGAGGAAAATTGAGCTAGCCAAATTCTGTCTATGAATCAGCACAAGGATGAATTGGGGAATAAAATATATCTTGAAGAAATAATAGCAGAAACCTTTCAAGTGGCTTGAAAACATAAATTTATAGCTTGGAAAAACACTAACATAAATAACTGAAAAAAAAAACTTGCCTAAATACAATATAGGCAATTTGCTAAAAACCAAAAATAAAATAAAAATCTGTAAATACTTCTCGCAAAAAGATGTACATTACAATTAGGAGATAAATGATTTAAATGACTAAAATTTCTCATCAAAATCAGATACCAGAAAACAGTAAAATATACACATTCAAAATAATGAAAGAAAAAAACTGTCAACTCGCAATTATAATTCCCTTATAAATATTCTTCAAGATAAAGGCAAAATAAAGGTATTTTCAGATGAAGGAAAAGTAAGACTTCATTGTCTACTGATATCCTCATAAAATGTTTAAAAATATGCTAAACAGGCTATTCAAGTTGAAGGTAAATACCAGGAGAGATCTGTTTGGTTAAGAGAAACAAATGTGGGAGAGAAACAAAGTAGGTGAAGAAAACAATGGTAGAGTAGTGATCAACAGCATAATTCAACCTTTGTGAGATTTGTAAGCTGAACGCCTGAAGGTGACAACTTGGAAAAGAGAAAAGGAGAGGAAAAAAGAGGAGAAGAAGTTGGTCTCTGTGGATCAAAAGGAACTTATGAGAAAGTTGGAGCTGCAGAGCAGTCAAAGAAACAGAAGATAATGCAGAGAAAAGAACAAAGCAGTTTAGAAATTCACTCTAGATCATGGGAAGAGGAGCCAGGCCTCTGTAGATTCAGGTTAATTGCTCAGGGACAATGGGTCCAGGGAGAAAGGGTGGACTGGGTCAGTTGTACCAGGATTAGCCCAGGGCTGTTGTGAATTGCAAAAGTGCCCATGGATTTTCTCCAAGGTGTCCCTTTCACACAACAGGCTACAACCAGAGAGGAAATTCAGTGCAGCCCCCAACATATTTCCAAAGAATGCTAAAGCAGGTGCCATTTTGAGATTGGATTGCTTAATTTAAGCCTTGGACTCAGAACTAGAAAAAAGCCTTCACTTCAGGGTTCCCATTGTAATCCTCCCACAGCGACTGGTTAAGAGGCTGCAACAAAAGTCAGCACGGACAGGAAGCAAAGTAGACAGAGGCCCCCTGGAAAGTAGAACTCAGGCCTGAAGGCACAAGCCTACCTACCTGTGATGAGAAACAAGCCTTGGTATGAGTTGTGTATAAAGACAGCTGGGTCTGACAGTCTGGGTAGTAAGCACTTCAATCTGCTGCCTACATCCAGTACAGATTGAGGTCTGATTTGCCTTCCCACCTGCCACTGTAAGCAAGAACACGCACTAGCTTGGACAGTTACCACAGTCTGAGGTACACAATGAGGCATCTGGGAAGGAGGAGCACCTCAGATGCACAGAGGCTCTGATGCTAGGTAGAAAAAGTCACTGGGCTCCAAGGCTGGGGATCCTGTGGGGAGATTAATTCATTCAGGAATACAAAAACAGTTTTTTTCTTTTTCTTTTTTCTCTTTTCTTCATTGGTTTTCTTGACATTTGTGGCATTTTCCATTTTCCTTTTTCTTGCCTTTTCATTTTTCTCTTTTCTTTTTCTCTGTTTTCTTTCATTTTTTCTCTCAAATTTTTTTGTTCCCCATGTTTTTCCTTTCTCCTTTTTGCTTTTATCTTCTTTTTTGTCTGTTCTTTTATGTTGCCTTTATCCTCTTTTGTAAATGTCTTTCTACTTCTTAGTAGGACTTTTTGTATTGTTTTTCTCTCATCCTTCTCATCTTCAAATGTTTAGTTTTTCAAAATTTTTTCTTCATTCTCTCATCCCTAATCCCCTATATCTTTATTTATGTGACCATTAAACTTCATTAGTCTTCCGGGAGTTAATTCCATGTTACTACTATTGGTTCTTTTCTGTTGTTAGTGGAAGAGTCAATGTCACATTTCATGAATATCTGCTGTATATTGATGTTTGATTTGTCTCAGTGTTTATGTTGTAATTATAGACATCTTTTCTGTGGTTAAGGGCTTTTATGGTATGGTCAATATTGTGTTTGTCTTGAATATGTTATTGTTGATTTTCCTGCTATTACCAGAGTCACAAAGTTGTTTCCACTGATGGGTTTCCTTTCTATACCAGTGTCTGGAATGCCTATGCCAGTGACATGCTAAGGTCCATCCCAAAGATCTGGGTGCATCCTCCTCTTCCAGGCTGATGAAGGTGGTCTGATCTTGAGACAAAGACTAAGGGGCATAGTTGCCCAAGCTTGGAGTGAAATATTGAGAAGTATAAACTAACTAAAGAGATCCATATAAAACCAACAAGATGTTTCCACTACACGTGCTCACAAATCTCACCACAAAACAAAACAAAACACAAACAACATAGAAATGAGAAGACAAGGTTACAAAATTCTTCAAAAACTTCCAACTTCCCCAGAAGTGATCCTTGTGGTAATGAGAGGGAGGAAAGCAAAAGCCACATAATTGAATTGAACAAAAGGAAAACTAATCTAAAATTGGAATCAATATGGAATTAAAAGATAGTGAAATGGTGTATAAAACTGGTTTATAGAAAAAATAGCAAAACAAATTTTCCAAAGATATGGAAAGAATTAAACATACAGATAAGTGAGGTATATAAATTCCACTTAGTCACAATCAAAACAGAGCCTATACCCAATACATCATAGCCAAAATTCCAGGCATCTAAACATAGAGACAAATCCTTAAAAGTGGCTAAAGGAATGAAAAGAATCACTTATGAAGTAAACCATTTTAGTTATAGCAGACTTTCCAGCAAAAACCTTAAAGTCCAGGAGAGCTTGGAGGAAAGTGTTTCAAGTCCTGAAACAACTTTTAATACAGGCATATTTATCCTACAAAACTACCTTTCTAAACAGATGGACAAATAAGATGTTTACATGATAGAGTGCCTCAAGAAATTCATGATCACCAAACCAGAAATATTCTCAAAGTATATCCAAGAAAAAGACAATGAAGCCAACAATGCCAAAAGAAAGAAAGAAAGAAAGAAAGAAAGAAAGAAAGAAAGAAAGAAAGAAAGAAAGAAACCAAAGAGAATGAATACATCAGATAAGGTGAGTACTTAAGCAGAAGGGGAAAAATAGATTGCCAGCAGAAAAATTGTGCAGTGATAAGAATGAGTCAGTACATTTCTGCAGTAACTCTCAATCTGGGTAGTCTCAATTCCCCAATCAGAAGACACAGATTGGCATAATGGATCAAAAATTAAACTTAGTAATACATTGTATACAAGAAAAACATTTAATACTAATGGAAATCCACAGTTTAAAAACCAAAATCAAAACCAAACAAACAACAATATTCCACATAACTGGCATCCAGAAAAAAGCAGTAATTATCTTATTTCAGATAGAGTGGACTTCAAACTAAGGCTGATCAGAAACACAGAGAAGGTCACTACATACTGTTTAAAAGAATATCTTCTTTACTTTCTCATTGCTTGGAAAATATACCTGACACCCACAAGCTAAAGAGGAAAGGTTTATTTTAGATCAATTTGTAGACGTTTCAGTCTACAGTTGGCTGATTCCAAGACAGGGGAAAATGGCAGGGAGCCATGGCAAAGAGGAATTGCAGAGGACAAACAGCCCATTGCAGAGCAGCCAAAAAGTAGGAAGCAGCAAGCAGCAGCCATAGCAGCAGCAGCAGCAGGAAGCCTTCCCTTACATTCAATCCAGGCTTGCTGGTTGGTGCCCCACCCCCATACCCAGGGTATTTTTAGTAAATCCATTCAGGCCTACACAGAGCATGCTAATACAGTCAGTGTGCTAATCCAGTTATCACAACCCATGATCCAGCCTCCTCCCAAAAGTCCCACCTATGAGTGCATTAGGCTTTCAGGGGACATTTGGATGCAATTCACAACAGGGAACACTTCAACAGGGAGAAATAACAATTGTGAATGCATAATCACCAGGCATTTGTGCACCCAACATATAACACAAATATAAAAAACATAAATATCAACACAGTTATAATGAGGATCTTCTATATGCCACTGTCACAAATAGATCAACTAGACAAAAAAATTCAACAAAGAAATATTAGAGTTGAATTAAACCTTCAAACAAATGAATTTAATACATATTTAAAATTTTCCACCCAATGATAACAGATACACATTCTTCTTAGCAGCAGATGGAATTTGCTTTAAAATAGATCATATTCTAGGCCACAAAACTTGCTTAAGTAAATGCAAAATAATTAAAATTATGTATGTTATCATATGATAGCACAATAAAAATATAATCTATTTGAAGAAACCACAGAAATTATACAAACACATGAAAATTATACAGTATCTTTTAAATAATGAAGACATAGAAAAAAGTCAAGCAAGAAACTAGACAGTCCTAGAACTAAACAATAATGCCAATTCAGCATACTAGACCTGTGAGACACAGTGAAAAAAGTCCTAAGAGAGATGTTTATAGTTGTCAATGCCTACATCAGAGAAATAGATTGAGTCCAAATAAATAATGATGTACCTCAAGGCTCTAGAAAAATAAGAACAACTTGAATACAAAACTAGCACAAAGAAGGAAATTATAATGATCAGAAAAGAAATGGATGAAATTGAGACTAAAAACATACAAAGAATCAATAAAGGGCTGTTTCTTTGAAAGAATAAATAAACTGTTAGCCCAACTTACAGCAGAGAAGAAAAAGCCAAATCAGTGCAATTAGAAATGAAAAAGGTGGGCCAGAGGTGTAGCAGCAGCACACTGCCTGCCTGGTAAGTGCAAGGTCATGAGTTCAATTCCTAGTGAAAAAAAAAAAGAGAGAGAGAGAAAGAAAGAAAAGAAAGAAAGAGAACAAGAGAGAGAGAAAAGAAAGAAAGGAAAGAAAGAAAGAAAGAAAGAAAGAAAGAAAGAAAGAAAGAAAGAAAGAAAGAAAGAAAAGAAGGAAGGAAGGGAGAAATGAAAAAGGAAAAATCATAATGGATACTGCCAAAATTCAGAGATAATTGGTAATTACTCTGAGAACCTGTACTCTAATAAATTAGGGAATTCAGAAAATGGATACATCCTTGATATATATAAATTAACAAAACTGAATTGAGGAATATATAAAAGCTGAGCAATTCTATACAGGTAATGAAATTTTAGAAATAATTACAATAAAACAAAATAAAATAAAATTACCAACTAAGAGAAGCCCAGTTCCCAAAGGACTCACTACCAAATTCTGGAAGAACTTTAGGCGTTATCTAAAATTCATCCTCAAGTTTTTTAATGTAATTGAAAGGAAAGGAGTACTTTGAAAGTTATTCCTGGAAACTAGTTACATCTAATTCCAAAACTAGAAAAGTATCTGACCAAATAAGAGAACTATATGTCAATCCTTTCATGAACCCAGACACAAAAGTCCTCATCAAGATATTGGGAAGCAAGATGCAACAACTCCCCAGAAAGATCACATGTCATAACAATTGACAGCTCTTTTCCATGGTGCCAGTTATCAGGGGATCCATGCAGGGAGTCCCCGATTTCTTGCCCGGATTTACAGTAAATGGTGGGATTAGAGAACAAGAGAAGATACAGAGATGCAGGCAGGAATTTGGGAAAATCCGTTGTTTGTTGGGAACAAAAGGCCACGAATTAGCCAGAACCTTGGTTTTTATTCATTAAGGAAAATGGTGAAGAGATTGTGACAGGATGGATTAGACAAGGTGTGAGGCTGGCAAGTCTTATAACAGAGGGGACAAAGCATTCTTGCAGAAGGGCCAGGAATAGCCAGATTTAGGTTATGCTTAACAGGTCACTAGTTTGTAGCAATTTCTGGGAAGCAATTTTCCTCTCTAGTCACCAGGCCTCAGTGGGGTTATTATCACACACCTTAGCTCACCTATCTGAACTCAACCATAGACATTAATGATAAACTACATTAGTTCATTATCAGCTGTCTCCTTTCATGAAGGCACATGCTCAGCCTTGGCCAGACTCATTAATTAAACTGAAAGGCAATTTAGGGAGGTCACCTCTACATAGCCTGCACTGCTCATAAGTATACACAACCACACTTGGGTCTGAGGGAGGACAATGTGGCGGTCCTGCACACACAGCCATGAATGATTTATTCCAGAGGTGTAGGGATGGTTCAACATAGTCTAATCAATAAGTATAATACATCACATAAATAGCAGCAAGGTCGAAAATTATATTAGCATCAAAATTGACACAGAAAAATCAGTTGACATAATCCAACATCCGTTAGTGATGTAAACCTTGAAGAAGATAGATGTAGAAAGACTATCTTAACCTCATAAAAAGCCATTAATGATTTACAAATGGCCAACATCATATTAAATGAGGAGAAGCTGAATTCTTGTCATCTAAAATCGGGACAAAAATAAGGATGTGCACTACCTCTACGCCTGTTCAATTTAATTTTTGAAACCATGCAATCAGGCAAGAGATAGAAATAAAGGGAATGTGTACAAAAAAGGAGTCAAATTATCATTATTTGAAAATGATAATCGCTTCTTGGCCTCTTGGCTAAGATCAAGTAAAAATGATATGATCTTATATACAAACGGCCCCAAAAATTCTACCAAAAGACTCCTAGAATTAAGGAGCAAAGCCAGATTTTAAAAAAAGCCACAAAAATCAATAGCATTCTTGTACACCGATAATAAACTCACCAAGAAAAAAATTAAGGAAGCAGTGCCATTCATAAAGCATCAGGAAAAATGAGATACTTAGGAATTAGCATAATCAAGGAAGTGAATGGCTTTTACAGTGAAA
Organism: Dolichotis patagonum; assembly: GCA_004027295.1. Taxonomy (NCBI): domain Eukaryota; kingdom Metazoa; phylum Chordata; class Mammalia; order Rodentia; family Caviidae; genus Dolichotis; species Dolichotis patagonum. The sequence goes on along the minus strand of PVJX010021434.1, from coordinate 10,903 downwards.
ATTACAATACTTTGAAAAAGGAGACTGAAGAAGGCATCAGAAAATGAAAGACATCTCCTGATCCAGAATAGGCAGAACCAGTATGGTTCAAGATGGCCGTGAATCCAAAACTGACATACAGATTTAACACAATCTGGTTTAGTTATTTTTCTCATTGCTGAGACAAGACACCCAACATCCACAAGGTAAAGGAAGACAGGTTTATTTAGCTCAATTTGTGGAGGCTTTAGCTCATAATCAGTTGGCTCCAAGGCAAAATGGCACATCACAGAAAGGCAACCGTTCATGGTGGTGGAAAACAGCAAAAGCACCAAGGTGGAGACTGAGACAAGACTCTTTTTGTCCCTTATATTGTATGTGTGTTACCCACCCTAGGATGAGTGTAACACTCACACTTTTAATCCAAACACCCTTAATCCCAGTGGTGCACTACAAATCAGTTTTACAATGTAGATCCAGCCATCTCCAAACAAACACTATGACTGCATGAGGCTTTAGGGGAACATCTAGATACAAGGCATAACACAGTCCCTTTGAGACTACTGCTAATATTTCCCACAGAACTAGGGAGAAGTATCCTATATGTGTGTGGAATCAGAAATCAGTGAGAATTAGCAAAAGCAATCCTGAGCAACAAGAACAAGGAAAGATGTATTACAATCCCAGATTTCAGCTTATACTTCAGTGCAGCAAAAATGGCATATTACTGCCAAAGAGGGATTCATTTGGATTAATGAAACAGAATAAAAATGCAGAAACAACACTAGGCACAATCAGCTACCTGATCTTTGACAAAGAGGCCAAAATTTACACTGGAGAAAAGATAGCTTTCAATTTTTTTATTTATTTTTTATAAATGGTGCTGAGAAAACTGGCAATCCACATTCAGAAGACTGAGTCTAGACCATAACTCTCACTATTTAGTCAACTAAAGTCAAAATATATCAAAGGTTAAGATGCTATACTAGAAGAATTTAATCTTATAGAAGATAAGGTTGGTAAGATTCTTGAGGACATAGGCATAGACAAGGACTTACTAATCAGAACTGCAACTGCACATGAAATAATACCCAGGATCAACAAATGAGGTCATAGCAAGTAAAAAACTTCTCCACAGAAAAATAAATAACTAACAGAGTGAGAAGACAAGTTACAGAATGGAAAGGGATTTTTTTCTAACCAGTCCTCTGAGGACACGTATGTAGAATACATAAAGAACCACCAAAAATTTAGAGCCCCTCAAATGGGGGATCCAGTCAAAAAAGAGATGACTGAGGTGAACAGACACTTCTCAGAAGAAGAAATACCAATGATCAATAAATACATGCAAAGATGTCCAACATTCTGGCCATTAGAGAAGTGCAAATGAAAACAATACTGAGAGTCCATTTTACTTCAGAAAAAATAGGTATCTTTGAGAATGCAAATAAACAAAACCAGGAGAAATGGCACCATTCCACACTGTGGGAAGAATGGAACCCTTCTACACTGTTGGTAGGAATGTAGACTGGTGCAGCCATTATGGAAATCAGTAGGGAGATTCTTCAAATAACTAAAACTCAAGATTCCATTCAACAACTGTTCCCCTACTGAGTATCTTCCGGAAAGAGTTGAAAACATGACATTACAGTGATACGTGCATCCTCATGTTTGTAACAGCACATTCACAGTAGCTAAATTTTGGAGATGGCCTATGTGTCCATCAATGGACAGAGGGATTAAGAGAATGTTATGTCTGTACATAACGGGTGCTACTTGCTAAGGAGCAGGATTGACTTGAGTCACTTTTGGGAAAACAGATGCACCTTGAGACAATAATTTTCAGTTAAGTAAGTTGGACACACAGGTTTGACTATCACATCACTTCTCTTATATGAGAGACCTGAAATAGAAATTAGGAGGCAGGGTAATAGGTGGGTGAAAGGAAGTAGGGGAATAGATCTTTTGCAAATGGGAGGAGTGTCAAGCAGTGGAGGAAGGGTTTACAGAGGGCATGAGAATGGATAAAAATGAATTAAGATGTTTTGTGTCCATGTACCAACTCCCCATGAAAAATATGATCATTGTGCGCTAAAACATGTGACTAATAAAAAATTAAAATTGGATAAAAGAAACAGTAACAAAATTGGCAAATAGACATAAATGTCAATTGGTCATTGTTTATGTTATGATTCCATTATCTATTTCACCTGTATACATTACAATCTCACAAGGTATTGGTACAATTTTAACTTTAGATTTTAAGTTCTTTTAAAGAATGTAAATTGAATTTGTATCCAAAACTTTAGTAAAAGGAAATTCTAAAACAGATAATTTGAATATTCAAGGGAAAAAATGACATTGATGTCATGCATTATCCTCAAAAAATAGAAAAGGAATAATCACTTCTCAGCTCCTTTTGAAAGGTCAGTATAACTGCAATACAAAAATCAGACAGTTATCATAATAAAAGTATTATAGGCTAATGTCCTTTATGAATATGCATGTACAAAATCTTAACAAAATATTAACATATTGACTATATCAGAAGCATAATAAATCATGAACAAGCAGTGTTTATTCTAGGAATGTTTTCTCATCCAAAAATTCATCAGTGTAATTCAGTATATTAACAGCTAAAAGAAGAAAATCCATCTGATTGTTTCAGTAAATGCAGAAAAGTCATTTGAAAATATTTAACAGTAATTCATAACAAAATTTCTCAGCAAACTGTAAATAGTAGAATTTCCTCAAATTGATAAAGTTTATGTAATAAAAATATACAGCTAATATTATATTCAAAGAAAGATTAAATAATTTCCCATGAGCTGAGAATTAATTCAACTTTTACTGAAACATTGAATTGAATACCCTAAATATTGATATTAGGTGGAGGGATGGAGAAAAATATATAAATATCAGAAAGAAAAGAATATTCTATTTTTTCTATTAGTAAATTATTTTATCATTTAATTGGAAAATCCCAGGCGGGAAAAACCAATAGATCAAATAAATTAATTAAGCTAGTTTCTAGGACATAAGATTATTGCTTTAAAAATCAATTGTGAGCTTTCAGAATAGAATACTTAATAATGGAAAATCTATTATTAAACAGATAATTCTTAAATTTACAGATAAGAGAATGTCTTAAGAAATTCACTCACTAGTTCTAAAATATAATTTGCCAAGCACTTAGAATAAACAAAGCATTTTTTCTTGATTAAAAATAAAGCCTGACATATACTCTGCTTGATTTTGTGATTATTCAAAGGTTATAGTAATTTAAAAGTTTAAGTTAAAATTTAAACATGGCAATCAATAGGCAGTAGGCTGAAAAGAATACCAAGAAATAGATCCACACATATTTGATCCATTGATTTTCAACAAATGTAGAAACATAGCTGAATGGAAAAATGTCTTTCCAACGAAAGCTGCGTCAACTGAATGGCCTTGTCCACATAAATAAACACTGACCCTTCCCTCACACTATACACAAAAGTTAAACTGGGTATGATGGTGGTTTAGGCAGGATTGTAAGTTCTAGCTCAATTTAGGAATACCATGTCTTAGAATAAAAATTTAGAAGGGCTAGGATTATAGCTCAGTGCAAAGACTCAGTCTCAAGAACTGAAAATATATTAAGTTAAAAATATCATGGTGCTGACAGCAAAGGTTTCTTAAAACAGCACCACCATACAAAAGAGAAAAACATTATAAATTTGTTTTTACTAAAAATTTTTCCTGGGGGTTTATCTCAGCAGCATAAGTGCCTGTCTCGCAAGTGCTAGGTCATGAGTTCGATCCCTGGTACAAAAACAAAACAAGAAACCAAAAATTTGATCTACAGTCATTAAGAAAATGAAAAGTCAAGCTACCAATTGGAAGAAAATATTTACAAAACATATATCTGATAAAGGTCTTTTTTCCAGAATATATAAATGTCTCTTACAACTCAAAAACAAAACAATAATAAATTATAAGATAGAAGAATGATTTAAATGGATTCTTTTTTATATAAATGTTTATTGATACATTTTAGACATACATAATGATCATATTCATCATAGGGAATTCATCACATGTACCTTTGATATTTTGATTTCTCTATTTTTTCCAATCCCTTCACCTCTCTTCAATTCATCTTCCCCTCTCTCTTTACAAAGCTTTGTGTCCATTTTATCCTTTTATTTTTTAATCATTTTTTCCATTTTCCCTTTTTTCCTTTTTCCTTTCCTCCACCCTAGCTTTTCTTTACTTTTGAATAATGTCTTCCCAGTTTACAATATCTACTGTATATTTTGGTCCTTATTTACTCTTTCACTCTCTCAAACCAGGGAGCCAGTATTATAGTTACACATGTGAGTGCAATTTATTTCACTTGAGTATGGTCTAAAGTTACATTCATTTACCTGGAAATGCCCCAGATTTTTCCTTCTTTATGGTTACATAGTACCCCATTGTATAAAAAAAATCCAAATATTCTTCATCCATTCCTCCACTGATGAGCATTTGGGTTGTTTTCAAGATTTATCAATTACAAATTGTGCTTCTATAAACATAGATGTGCATATATAACTGTGGTGTGATATTTTTAATTCTTCTGGGAAGATACCTAGAAGGAGAACAGCTAGATATTTAGCACTGTTTTAATTTGCATCTCTCTAATAACCAGAGATGGTGAACATTTTTCATATGTTTATTTATCATTTTTATTTCTTCATTTGAGAAATGTGTATTCATCTGAAATGCCGATATTTAGATTGGGTCTATAGGTCCTTCATCTGAAGGACAGATGGATAAAAATTTTTCCTACTCTCTGGGTTGTCTTCTCATTCTGTTGGTGATTTTTTTTGTTGTCAAAAGTTATTTAATAGTATGAGATCCCAGACTTTGTATTATTTCCTGTGTGATCAGAATTTTGTTCATGCAATCTTTGCCTACATTCATGTCTTCAAGAGTTCTGCCTGTTCTCTCTTCCAGCAGATTTATTGTTTCTATTTTAATATTTAGGTCTTTGATCCATTTTGATTTTGAATGAGCTCTTTATAAAATAAGATATACAGATGACTATTTCTTGAAGCCAACATATGGGTTCCACATGTGCCAGACTTGTTTCTACTCCTAAGAAATGAATAGAAATGTCCATAGAAAGGCAGATCTTTGAGTTTCCTCAGTAAGATTTGCTCTGGCTGCTGCATTTGTAAGCTGCAATCTCGCCTGTCCCTGTAGTTCCTGTCCATTGCACCCAACTATTGTATTTTCCTCAAGCAATTATCACCAGGACACTTATATGCACATAGAAAATGCTAAATAATATTTTAATAAATAAATATCTGTCAATAAGTTGCTAAGGAATCATATAGCCTGAACCTGAGAGCGACAACTTAATATATTATATAATTAATTATAATATAATAACATAATTATAATATAACTAATTAATATATTATATAATTCAATATATTCTTTCCCCCCACCATCACCCCTCCGGCTTTTTGAAATGGACGTTTGCTATGTCTTTCAGGCTGGCCTTGAACTCCCTATGTAGCCCAAGCTCACCTCATGCTTTGTAGCAATTCTCCTGCTTCAGCCTCCGCAGTGCTAGAATTACAGACATGTACCACAAGTCCTCACTGTATTCTTCTTCATACTCCCTATATCTGGACTCTGTTTTCTCATCAAACTCTTGCATACAATTGGTCATATTCTAACTTTCTTTATCATAACCTTAAAACTATTTTGCTGTCTTCTGACAACCTCAGCCATTTTGACTGAATTCGAGGTAACGAAGTTGGTAGTGGCATTAATGCCAAGTTAATCTTTACTAAGGGCTTCCTTTATGTGAATGTCTTATATGTATTTTACCTTTTACCCTCAGTAATGACCCTCGAGGATATGCGAATTGTGTCACATCATCTTTTTTTAAAAATAGTAGCTAACATATGTTAGGCTCTTATATTAGTACATGTGTGTAGTACAAAATAGTTGTCGTACAAAATAATTCATCTTTGGGATTTGGTACATGTACATAAATATCTTAATTGTTATTTTAATCTGTTTCTTCTCTACTTCCTTTCTTCTCCCTGTCTCTTGGATCCCTATCTGTACTTCTGTGTGTGTGCGTGTGTGTGTGTGTGTGTGTTCACATTTGTACTACATGATAGCTTTCCTCAAGGAGAGTTCCTGCATGTCATGTCCACAACACATCCAAGTTCCTTTGTTTTGTTTGTTTGTTGTCATTTTGAGACAGGGCCTCCCTATGCAGTTCAGGCTGACTTGGGCATACTTTGTAGCCCAGGTTGGTCTCAAATTAGCAACAATCCTCCTGCCTCAGCCTCCCAAGTGCTGGATTTACAGGAGTGCACCACCATGCCTGGCTCCCAGTTCCTTTTATATCTCAATCTCCTTCTATCCATCTCTCAGTCCTATTTCCATATGCAAAAGATTTATCATGCTATTTCCCATTATCTATTATTTATTTGATATTTATTTATATTCTGAATTTCCCATATAAGAAAGATCATGAGATATTGAAACTTTTATGTCAGATTTATTTCATTTAACATGATGGTCTCAGTGTGCACTAACTTTCTTACAAATGACTAAAGTGCATCCTTCTCTATAGCAGCACAACTCATAATTGCTAAATCTTGGAACAAGCCTCTGTGCCCATTGGCAGATGAAGGAGCAAAGAAAATGTGAATTTATACACAGCATAGTAATACTGTGCCATAGAGAAGGGTACACATGAGTCATTTATAGGAAAATTAATACACACTGATGCAGAGATTAAATATAATGGTTAATGTCCATCCTATAGATATTATCTCTAGAAGAATGCTGATGTACACACAGACATAAACTTCTAGAGAACTGACAATGAAGTTTTAAAATATAATTGTGGTTTTGCTTCATATGTTTAAATTTAAAATGTAAAATAGTCTCATTCAAAATATGCTTAAATTTTTTCTTCTGATCTTCAATGTCAATCACAGAGGATTTGAGAAATGAAAGAGTTCTATGCCCGTTAGAAACTCATTTTTAATCACCTGTCAAATGCAGTGGTTGAATGATAAGAATGAAGAAAATGATTAAATTCAACTTGCACAATCAACAGCTCTAGGAACATACAATATTGCCAATTTAGTGAAAATTAAAAATGGGATGTGTTTGAAGTACCTCAAAATGGCATATGAAAGTACAATAAATTATACAAGGCAGTCAGCTCTAAGGAAAAATCTAAAAAGCTATTCAAAAAAGGTTTCTATTGAAGCCATACAGTGATGTGTGAAATCTTTATTCCATGTTTGCCCCTAAAGAAGTGTTCTCACAGTCACTGAAAAGAACAATTAATATCACATGCCAAATTTTTCTTACTATATCTACAGGTGAAAATAACTTCTAAAAGTTTGTTTTGATAACATTCAACCCCAGAATCTCATAATAGCTGTTTCCACTACTGTTGTACGACAGTTAATCTTGCCTCTGCTTTTTACCAGATTCTGGAACTTAGTCCTGGATTATCAAAGTCATCTTGGCTGCTGTTTGTTCCTCTTTCCTCTCCTTCAGAGCAGCCCCTTCGGCTGCCTCCTCTCCTCTCCTCCACTAGAGTCACCAGTGTCGGTCAAGGGTGTTTTAACTGACTCTAGGAGCATTACCATCTCCTGGATTTCTCTTCCTCTCATCTTATGCCAATTTGCTCGAGCACTTTTGAGGTTGAGTTCCTGAGACAGAGTTTGCAGGCACAATTGTTAGTAGGTATAAACATCTGTGACCGAAATGTGGAGGAAGTAGGATTAAAGAAGAAGAAGGCAACTAAAATGCAGGTGCAACGTATTTTTCCACGTTTGTGCAAGCTCTGGAGTAAATGTTGCTGCTGAGACCTCCTGGATTTCACTGATTGATTGCACTGTCTCATTCCACCATAATGTCAGACAGGATGTGATTTCAGGTGAGAGAGCTTTCTATGCGGACTGAGCTTGAAAAAAATGATAGTGAAATGCTATCTCTACATCTGGGAAACATGCACGCTGCACACTTTAGTCACACTATTTTCATTTAAAGTGATTTAATACTATACATTTTGGATTTTGGGAGCAGAAAAACAAGTATTTGGGTCCCCAAACCTCCTATCTTACATAATTTACTCTGTGTGAAATACTTAAATGCTCTAAGCCTCCTTTTCCTTATGTGTCAAAAAAAATGACTACACATATTTCTTTGGATTGCTGCAAGGATTTCATGAGACCAGGAAATGCGTATTTCTTTGAGCAGTGCTAACTAACAGTAGAATTAAAGAATATCTTATGTCCTCCTTAGCACATTAAATATCATTAGTCTCTCTTTCTCAGAGAAATTATAGTGCCATAATTTTATCTCTCTCATGGTATTGCATTTTCCTGGATTAGTAAAGCTTTAATAAATTCTTATCCATTGATTTTTAATTCATCTGTTCTCTGCTCGTTGCAGTTGATTCTTCAACTACTGTCTTTCCTTCCATATTCTCAGTCTCCTGTGGCATCAAGGCAGAGGACCTTGGAATTTGGAGTCAGATAATTCCAAGACAGAATCTTTTTCTAGCATCTGGGGATCCTTGGAAAAATATTTTGAACTTGAGCTTCATTTGTAAAATCAGCGCAATATTTAAACTAAAGACTAAATTAATGTGTAAAGTGTGTATCATAGCAGCAAAAACAAATCCGTAACTTAGAATATCATTATTAAAAGGCTGGCAAGAGAACTCATTCAAGCTAACACTGACAATCACTTTTCTCTGTTCTCCATCATCTCTGGTGCACATTATTGTAAATTCCAAATTTACCTCTTATGCCTAAGCTGACCCAAAGTTAATCCATAATTTTTGTCTCTAAGCTTACTCTTCCTATCAAGAGCAGCACTTACCTTGGTAAGTAATTTCATTAACTTACACCAATGGAAAGAAATAAGAGTTGAGAATTTAAAACAGTTTAAGTATTTTTTTTATTTATTTAAGCATGAGAAAGTCTAATATTAATGAATTTACACCGAGTAAACTAATGCCACACTATGATGTTATGTACCTGAAAAGGAGTCAAGAAACTGCCCAATTTGCTCTTAACTTTTTCAACTTTCCCTACAATCTTTTCCATGTTTAAGTGTGTGCTCCCATTTTCCTGCTGAAGGGACATTTCAGGCTCTGCCTCAGCCTCTTAAACTTTTACTAGGACAGTGGCAGTACTTAAATATTGATAATTCAAAGAGCATTACTTTTATGATGAAACGGTTTAAAAATTAAATAATGACAGAGGAACTGTTGGAAGTCTCAGTAAAAAGCAGAAAGTCTTTAAAAATGTATTAAAAGATAAGAACTCATCAAGGAAACAGAAAAAAGTCAGGTAAATTATTGTATGCTTTCATCTAAAGTCAAACTCACCAAGATCTTCTTTATACATTACTACGCTATTTCTCTAGTCTCTTGATCTGCAAAGATAGTTTGAATAAGATTTTTAATTACCATGTACCACTACTTAAAAGAGACATTTTTGTCAGCTGCAAAATGATGGTCAAGGCTACATTTCTAGGTTAAGTCTTGTGACCAGTTCTTTTTTCTGGTGAACTTGTGTGTATGCATTCAAATTTTTATTATATCTTTTATCTAAAATAACCCTTTCAAATTTTTCTTGCTGATAACAACAGATTTCCAATAGTCTTACAACTTTATCAATCAGTTCTTCTGCAAGAACTGATTTGTCATTATGGATTTGATTTCTCTTCCTCCTCAGTTTTCCAAAATCACACCCTGCCATGTTCCCTTGGATTTCTGTCTCAAATCTTCATTGCCAGATTCATACTTGGCTTACCTTCCTCCAGCCCAGTGATCACTGGATATTGCTGTATTTAGCATCAAGAATTTCTATGGCTTTTTGGCCCTGTTTCTCAACAAATGTCTTATGGGAAAGCACCCAAATCAGGAAAACCACAAACATTATTCTTTTTTATTTTTCACAAACATTACCTAGCCAAGGGCCATGGAAGTTCTTCATTTGTTCCTTTCATTACCTGGTTTGAATCTGTCCCATGTTACTGTTGGATTGAAATTTAAGTGCAGAATTTTTATTACTTCCCTACTTCAGAGATCATTATAGGTCCTACTAGCTTACTTCCTCTGATAAAAATGTGATAGCACCCCTATTACTGTAAATCTTTAGAATCTGACTTTATTCTAACAATTCAGTATTGTTTTTTGACATTTCCCTCATAAAATCCATCTAACTCAGACTCTTTGCTTTCTTACACTCTTGGTTACATTCCCCAGTCCACTACCTAAAACCCTACACGATTGTATCCAGGGAATTTTCTACCACCTTCTTGTATCGATTTCTGCCCAACTTCAAAGAGTCAGTCACAGTTCTTCCTCCCATGTGTGATATTTTCCTTGATTTTTCAGCCTATGTAATGCTACTAAGCATTTTTTATATTAAGCATTTATTGACAACTTATCATGTAATTAATACCTTTTTACATACCACACTATTATCATATAGCCTAACCAAGTAATGTCAGTAATATTGTCATATATAACATCATGATGTTTTCTATACTCACTTTGATCACATAAACATCTTAGGTGAGTTATGTGTTTCCTATCTCTCTTAGTCACAGTGGTAGTTAGCAAAGACAAACTTATCAGCATTGAATATACAGTAGAGATTCAAATACTTGATACCTGGCCGACTGAGTCTTTACTACATTCCAAAATATTAATAAATACTATCTGTAGAGTTATATAATGGTGTAGTATAATACTATTTCCCCAGTGCGTTTTATTATGATATGAGAATAAACTTCATTATGCTCATTTTCTAGCTGCATTTCTTGCAGATATGAACCATATATAAATTCTTTCATTTGTGTTATTGGGAATTAGTATAATTTAAAATTTGTT
>PVJX010021433.1:6249-31981 GCA_004027295.1 Dolichotis patagonum | reverse complement strand
ACAGGGTCCTAACTCCCCTCTGTGGGCTCCTGGCTCCCTAAGTTGTAAGGCGAATGCTGGGTGTGGCCACCCTGGAGCCTGTGGAATCTCAGGCAGGCCAGGCCTCTGTGCCTTGTCCCAGGCAGGTCTCCAGGAGGTTCCCTGTGAGTGAAGGGCCTACAGGTCCCAAAGAGTCAGGCCAGAATGTTGGTTTCTGAAAAGTTCCCAGTCCCAAACAGACCTGGGCAAGATGCCAGTCTCCACAATATTCCCAATCCAAACAGCCCGGGCCAGTCTGCAGGTCCGAGAGTTTCGGGTCCCAAAGAGACAGGCCAAGATGCTGCTTTCTGGGAGACTTCCTGGGGGTGAAGGGCGGGGCTACGGGCCCAAACAGACCTGTCCCAAATGCCAATCTCCAGGCAGTGCCTTGCGGATGAAGGGCGGGCCTACCAGCCCCATAGAGTCGCGCCGAGATGCAGGTCTGCGCAGACTTTTGATCCAAACAGTCCAGGCCACTCTACGGGTCCAAGAGTTTCGGGTCCCAAAGAGACAGGCCAAGATGCTGCTTTCTGGGAGACTTCCTGGGGGTAAAGGGCGGGGCTACGGGCCCAAACAGACCTGTCCCAGATGCCGATCTCCACGCAGTTCCTTGCGGATGAAGGGCGGGCCTACCAGCCCCAAAGAGTCGCGCCGAGATGCAGGTCTGCGCAGACTTTTGATCCAAACAGCCCAGGCCACTCTACGGGTCCGAGAGTTTCGGGTCCCAAAGAGACAGCCCGAGATGCTGCTTTCTGGGAGACTTCCTGGGGGTGAAGGGCGGGGCTACGGGCCCAAACAGACCTGGCCCAGATGCCGATCTCCAGGCAGTTCCTTGCGGATGAAGGGCGGGCCTAGTAGAAACTTATGAGCAAAAAGTTTACATCAATACTTTGCAATACTATTTACTAAACATCCAAATGCCCTCTAGGACACATAAGTTTTACAATATTGTAATTCACTATCACAATAAAATCATCTATTTTGACACAATAAAATTTTGCATTTTCTATTATATCACAAATGTTGCTAAAAATAGTTGACCAGAAATTCTTCACACCCAGCATAAATATTAAAAACCATTTGGATTATGACAATGGCTATTTTAGGGATTGGTGGCTATTTCAGACTCTTGTTATCTCTGCTTGTTATCTTTGCTTGGAGTGAACTACTGAAGTTTTGACTGAGTCTAGTGACTGGAAATTAAAAGCAAGGATAAAATAGTTCACATTTACCTTGCTAGACCTTTATAAAATGTTTCTGTCTGTGCTATTTGTGGGTTATCTTAAAGCAGCAGTTTTGCAATCTTGAAATATCTACTCAGCACTACTGATACAGCATTAAATCTACGTCCAGCAGAAGACAATGTAAGGAGCTCCTATAGTATTCTGAAATTGGCAGAATTATCATGCTCTAAAACTCCATTACTGATAATTCTGTCCTATTCTTTATGTTATACAAAGTGACACAAGTGATATGCTTAAATTTTGTGCTTCTTCTATTGCTAGAGTCAGTAACCCTCTTCACCTTTTATCACTCCCCAGTAGATTCTCCTCCCATTTGGGATTCTCAGCTTCCTTAAATTTCATTTTAAAATACCCTGCCTCAGACTGTTACTAAATGGTTGGTGTCAGCATTCTATTTGTGAAACAAGTCTGAAATAAAGGCAACTGTAAGGTCTGAAAATGGCCAGAATTACTTTTCTAATCACTCTCCCCATCTATGTGCCAAGAACTGTTTGACATTTCATAGTTGACTAAGAAGTACATCCAACAGAATACCATTTGTTTTAAAGTAAAACTTCTAGACTTTTTAATCTGCTTTGCTTTGCTCACATTTATAGCAAAAGTTTTTTGAATTACTGTGATACATTACCATCAAATGTTAACATACACAAAGAAGACTAGAAAGAGTTCCACAGAAGAGTCTGAAAGATAGACATTACAATCTTAACTACTGGATTCACTGTAAAGTCATAGTCATAAGTGTACACAGTAAACTAGAATTACATTTTTATAATATTTTTGACTTTCTTAAAATGATTTCACATTAGCAAAGATCATTAATAAAACATGCAAAGAAGATATGGAAGCAGATAATAGGAAAAATGCTCATTCACATTAATTAACAGAGAAATCTACACTCTAATACTATTTTCAGCATTAAATTGAGAAGTATTTAAACAATATACTGATGTTGATGAGGGTATAATGAAATCAGATACTTTTGCCCACCACTGATAGACTATAAAATGGTAAACTGTTCTAGAAAACAATTTGCCATTATGTTTTAACAAGTTTCAAAGGACATATTTTTAGCCTACTATTTCTGAAACACCACCTAACACATGCATGTTCATCACCACAAAAGTATAATAGCAGAAATATAAACAATCAAAATATTTAAAAATAGAATATCTTTTAAAAATTTTGTGAAATGGATTAAAAATTAAAATATAATTTAAAATTATATCTTCAAGGATTTGTAAAATATATAATAAAGTATGGGAATGAAAAGAGTCAAGGCAAGATATAATGCTACATATAATTTGAGACTAATATGCATGTTACATATGCACATAATATTAAAAACATAAGATATAGCAAATTGATTTGAGATTTATAAGGAGTACTTTTTCTTTATTTTTAAATCCTCATTTGATTTATAATTATTATTATTATCATCATTAGAAGTCTTTTTTACATGTCTTTATATTTTGCCACAGAAATTTCTCAGGGTATGAGTGTTAAAAGTTACAGCACAGCTTCCTGAAACTCTCAATATTCATCATTTGGACTAGAAGTCATTAATTTTGTAGGCTTTTCACTTGTATTGTTTTTGTAATCCTAAGAACTTCTCAGAGTCCATTACCTCACATGGCCAAACTATGCCTTCTTTGTCAGCAGTCATATTTTATCAAGCTCAAGAACTGTAGACTTTACTACTAAAAAGGCTGTTGGCAATTCATAATAGTTAAATCTTAGACTAGACTATATGTCCATCAACAGATGAGCAAATAAATAAAATGTATTCATATACAATAGAGTGCAACCCTGCCATAAAGAAGGAAAATTTTGAGTCCTTTGTAAGAAAAATGTGTGTACCTTGAAACTGTAATGTTAAGTGAAATATATCAGATCCACAAGCTTAAATATCTCATTGGTTTTCTTACAGGAGAAACCTAAAAGGCTAACAAAGAAAAAAAATAAAATATAGATAATAGAAAGCAGGGAGATAGATTTTTTTCCAAATGGAAAAAAGATCAAGTGTTAGAGGAGGAAGAAGGGGGAGGAAATAAAATGGAAAAAGGATTTAGATGTGTTAAACATATGTACCAAATCCTCACAAGAAATGTTATTATATAATGCAAATATGTACTACTAAAATTTTTTAAAAATAAAAAGCAGCTATTAGCACCATATGCAGCTACCTATAAGCTTTTTCAGTTGGTTCAAAATGTGCTAAATTCTTAGTGAAGAATTGGACATGGATGATGACAAGAAAGTTTTATTTCAGAGGACTCCAAGGTTGAAGCCTTGAGAATCTAGACAGTAGGTGGAGTCACATCCAAAGATTACAAAGAATGGAAGAGAAAAGATCTAGATTTGGAGGAAAGGTTCCTGAATCTAAATTTGTATATATGTATTTTGAGTCCTTTTATGACCTATAGAATTAAGAAGTAAGTGTACGGAGTTCAGAAGTAAGTAGAAAATGGGATGATGGGGTGGGGTGGGATTTTACCAGATGGAAGAAAATAAACACACACTAAGGGGAAAGAGAGCTTTAAATATTAACAAGAGTGTTATAAAAATGATGGCCCATGATATCTAAACTAAATATGGAGGGAAGGAAGGGTGGGAATGAGCTAGTGTATCAAAAGAAATTGGAGCTAACAGATTGGTTGACATTTCCAAAATGTATTTGAGGAAAATTACTAAGGGATTTCTCATGTTTCTCTGACTTAATTTTTAACTTGCCCCAGTGCTCTCCCATCCTCATTGTGGGATCCCTTTGACTTTATACCTTTAACTACTAATGGAAATTTGTTGTAGAAATTCCAAAAATCTTATGGGATTTGACCAAATTTTTACATGCATTTCTCACTTCCATAACTGTAATTTTTGCCTTCAATTTCTACAAAGCCTATGAACAAACTCAATTTTTTTCTCATTGTTTCATATCTGTTCTGAATTTCAATACATTTTCAACAATTTTGCCTTCAAATTTTGGTGTAGTACTAGGATTTTTAACCTTCCAAACTGCACATTAACTTCATTTCCTTCATTAGCATAAAACTCTAAAATGTTCAAGATGCTTAATGTTCTTGTCTTCATATTATCCTAGGTTTACACAAATTTGTACAATATTATTTTTACTACTTTTAAAATAAATTCTCTTTACCATTGTTTGGTAAATGTTCCCTTTTAATATTTTTTCATATTTACATTTAGTATTGTATTATGTACAGTATCATGGAAATAGAAATTAGTCATTTGTGTTTTACTTATCTTTCTGATGCTGCCCTTAGCATACATGCTTTTATATTCCTAGGCCAATCACCTTTTCATTTGTTCACTTATTTTTTATTATGCAAAATAACTTTCAGCATGAATGCTCAACATATTTATTTTATACTAAATTGTATAATAAAGCCAATTTTCTAATGTTGCAATTTATTTACTCTGTGGTGGGCCGTGGAAATAGGTATCAGCATATGAACTTGGAAAAGTTTGTCTCTGAAAGGTTTTTAAAGTAGGCTGACATTACCTTGATCATCCACTCTTTAACTCACACTAAGTAAAATTCACTGAAACTATTCACTCAGACAGGATTTGAGCATTTTTTTTACATAACCAGCACTTATGGATACAAAGATAAAAAGACATAATCAACATTCTCTAGGTGCTTGGTGTAGGACGAAAAGACACAGGTAAACAAATAAGTTTAGTAACTGTGGTAAAGCTCTGAAACAGGAATTTACTCAAGCCACCAAACATGACCCCTGACACTAGTATCCAGGGAAGCTCTGAAAGAAAAAGTCCAATTTTCATGAGCCACACAGAGCAAATAACTCAAAAAGGGATTTTATTTGAACAACAGTAGTTTTTAAAAGTTTCAATATGATTCAAATAATACAGATCAGGTTGTGTAAACACAGAGCAGAGATCACTTATCTATACCTGTAGTGAGGAGAACATGAAATCAACCTTCTCACAGGGCCACTGATAAAAAATGAGTAGAGTACATGGACCAAGAAAGGTCAAAGAAACATGCCAAGCAGATAGAGGGTGGAATTCAAACACAAGGCAAGAGACATCTAACATTTAGGTCCATACAGTGGGAGAACGGTGTAAATGAGGTGGGAACCACAATGCCAAAATAGACTTGAATGGATTGTGAAAGGCTTCAAAAGGTTCACTCTTGTCCTATAAGAATGAAAATTCTTTGCAGAATCTTCTTCTCTAGTAAAGGATTTTCAAATTTCTTGACTGTTACAGTACAGCTGTGTCTGGAGAAGCAGTTGTCTGAGACCTGGGAGAGGCTTAGACAGCAGGACTGTCACAAGCCTCCCAGGAGATTCTGCAAATTTGGGAAACATCGACTTAAATAACAGTTTGTAAGGAAGGGAAAGTAGCTGCAGGGACTTTAAAGTCCTTGGCTAGAAATTAAAGATCCTGGAAGTTTGCATGATAATCACATTGTCTGGTAAAAGTGGGAGTCTAGAAGGAAAAAAAAGTAAAAACAGATTGTAAACTCATTGTAAATATGATCTAGATCAGCACTGCCCAACAGAAATGTAATGTGAACATATAATTTTGAGTTTTTACATAATTTTAATGTTATTTGAAGATTTTTAATAACTGTGCTTTAAGAACAAAAAAGTTGTCCCATTAATTTTAATAAGCACTTTACTGAATCCAAAATATATTGCTTCAACATACAGTCAATATAAAAAATATCAATGGGACACTGACATTAAGTCTTCAAAATCTAGTACATAGAATATATTTTAACTCAAGACTTGTTGCATTTCAAGTGGCTACAGGATGCTACACTGGACACCACAAATGGCTTATGGTTTTCTGAACCAGAGCTTTAGAAACCAAAATAATGAGCTGTGGTGGTGAATTTCATGAGACTGAGAGACTTAACCACTCCAGACTTAACTACTTGTGTATAGATAGCAAAACAGGCTGCCCTGTAAACCTAAGGAGTTCATCTTCACTGGACAATGCTAAACAAAGGCCTAGACAACTGCTTCAGGGACATGTCCAGGAGAGGTTCATGTATTACGATGCAAGAGTCAGATAAAATGATTGCTAAGGTTAGTTCTAGCTTTTGACAGCCTGCTACATACATGTGAAACTTGAAACTCCACATGATGGCTGACTTATTTCTTGACACATATATGTACATTCCCTCACATGAGTGCACACACCCAGCGCATACACAAGCATTTACGCGTATGTGTGAGTGTGACACTTACTTAACTGAAATAAAACTGCTGGCCTCCCATTCCTACTGCTCTGCCACCATTACTATAAAAATGGTTTAAAGAATTCTTTGGGAACATTGATGAATCTTTAAATCTTTTTAAATCTAACTTTAAATCTCTTTATAGCGGATCTTCTTGATTTTGCCATTACCAAGTTTTCCTCTCTGCTTGTAATCTTCTCACCTTCATTTTTTTCTAGTGCAGATTTCTTTGAATATTGAAAGCTCACAAAGAGTGCTATGCAAACTGAGATTTAAACTTGCAAAATTTGCATTTTTGACTAATTCTCTTCTAATAATAAGTCACTTGGATATTTCATTTAAGTGGTTTTTCATATAAATCTTTATCACATTTAAATAACGGTTCTCTAAGCAATACTCTTCCTATTATTCTCCCAAACATTGCTCCCTCCTGTTACTCTTTTTGTCCACAGTTTCCATTCTCCTTTGAGCCATGGACAACTTTACAAGTCTATAGCTATTATTCTATAAGATGCAAACTTAATATAGACCTTTACATCCCCAAAATTTCAGACTTTTCAGCTATCCATACCATGTTTATGGCATTTCTCTCATATTCTTCTTTTAAAATACATGTGCATCACTGCTCTCATCTCTCACTTCCTCGCAGGATGCCATGGTCCTAGCTGTACCAGTCTATGTGAACACACCCTCTCTTTATCAGTAGCAGCTGTCTTTCTGGCCCATGCTTCCTACACTGGTAAAGGAGGAATCAAAGCAAACTCAACAGTCACTGTGTGAACCTAATTGGCTCAACAGATAAACAGAGAAAATATTTAGAATGTTCATGATATAGGCCTAACCCTCATACCTGAAGAGTAAATATAATTACACTAACAATTATTTATCATAATGGTTTTCTTTATGGCTAACTGAAATATAACTAAATGATATGATTTTGATAGCTAAGCTTCAATTTATTTCTTATAAAATGAAGATGGCATGAAAGATAAATTATTAGCTATAGTTATCATTCTTTTAAATACAAGATAATATAAATTTTATTTTTATTGCTTATCTAAAATTATAAACTTTACATTAAAATATATTTACACACTCATTTTCTATTGGTGGTCTCTTGGAGAAGATTGCCCACTGCATTTCTAAATTTCATTATATGTTTTCAAAAACGGGATAGAAAATTTCCTCTGATCATTCTTTATTCAATTTCTCAAAACACTAATTTGTTATTGTACATTTTATATACGAAGCTCATATGTAGCTTTTAGAAACTCAGAATTATAAGGCAGAACTTCATTTACATCCTTAAAATACTGTATACCTAACTTTAACACTTTTTCCCTAAATGACACTTTATTTTTAATTGGTGCCCACTTTGTTCAGAAAAGATGGAAGACTTACTGTAACCAAAATTAAAACAAAGTGCTTTCATATTTCTATATTTTAATGATACTGTTACAGTATTTTTATAATTGCTACAAAACAGTCCGAAGAAATAAAATAGTTTATTTAATTGCTTCCCTGCTCAACGTTTATATTATTTTTAATATTTAGAGGTAATAAATATGATTGTCATAAAGTTTTTTATCATATAACTTTACACTTTTTTAGGGAAATAAAGAATACTCTTCGACAGATTTCCAAAAGTGGAACTAAAGTACAAAGGATATGAAGTTTCAGGGACTGTAATATCTATTATAAAGTTGCTTTTTGTTATAGTGAATTTGTGTTCATTTTCTATAGCAACAAATATATGATTTTGTATGTAAGCATTATATGAAAGTAAATAAATTTTGTGATTCACAATAAAGTTAACACAAGGAATAAATACATAATATATAACTGCACACTTCTTTTGTTAATACCAGGAATCAAACTCACAACCTCACATTTGCCTGGCAGGTGCTGTGCCACAGTGCTATATTCCTGGCCCAACTATACACTTTTGACATTAGAGAGATGAAAGAATATTTAGGGCATATAGAGTTTAACTGTAACACAGTTAATTTAAATTTAAATTTAAATTTAAATTTGTCTCCATCTTCACCAACATCCAATATTGCTTTATTTTTGGTTAGTTTCAAAAATTTAAAATAAATTTAACCACATGGTCAAATACTATAACTTAATATAAAATAGCTAAGTGCTAAGACACAGAGGAAGCAAAGGGAGATATAAAAAATAATAAGGACACTATTTCTGTCTTAAAGGCATGTGTAGGGAGGAGACTGTGGGAGATAGAATTACACCTGCATTAAAGATATGCATATACTTTTAAAAGCAAATATACTTTCAAAGTACACATTTTAAATATATGTTTTTTTAAATGTGCAAAAGTAATATGCTTTCCAGAATCCAGAATTTTTTAATATCCTTCATGTTTAAGACACTGTCTGATAAATTAAGCATTAGAGTCATCCTTTTGTCAACTAGAGTGCTGTTGCAGAATATTAAATGTTTTGTATGTTAGTATCCTTTCTCTGTGACATACTCACTTCTGAGAAGGAACAATAAAAATTACTGAGACCTAAGAAAAAGGGAAAGTGAAATTATTTTTGTTTTAGTTGTTGTTTGTATATTTTGTCTAACATGTTAGACAAGTTATAAGCTATTTTCTGCTTTCAAATTTGGCACCTTTGGAATCATAAATCATGTTTTGTGTCTCTAGGGTGCTATTTAAAACTTGCTGTTTTGTAATTAATTCTGAGAGTTTCTTAATAAATGGTTCTAAGTGCTTCGGGGGCCTCTTCCCATCAGAGTCATTGACTAGAGTTGAAAGCATATCAAAATACATCCTATCTAAAGTGCTCATTGGTTGGTATGGATGCTGGTAGAAATTAAGCATGAGTATACATGCACAATTTTCTGAAATAGTAATAGCCTGGTAATTATTTTATACAATGGAATATCTACAGCATGAATTTTATTATATTCTCTGTACTATTGTATTGCATTTGTTTAAGTCGCGAAAAATATGAATTTTCCTGTTTTATTTGTTAGGTAATTTACTGTCTTAAGTGACACCATAATGAATACCATTGGAAATATCCCTGATTTGGACAAAGTTTCAATTGCTCACAGACAAAGTCTTAGTGGTGTGACTGAGGTAAGGGCAGTCAGTGTACAGCTGAGCTAGACTTGGGTCTCCACGTGCAGTACAAGATCCAGTCAGTCCATTTTCAGACAAACACATGACATCATCTCTTAAGCTATTCTGAAACATTTGGATTCATGAGATTTACTGTTGCTAAGGGGCCATAGAGTTATAAATAATTTTCCAAAGTTTACCCCAGTGGGGAACTGAGTGTGCCCTTTACTGACAATGGTATCCTTTTCCCATCCAGTGAGATTTCCATTGTTCTCTCTCATCAAGACACCTTTTTACTCCATGTTTCAAGGCACAGCAGCTTTACAATTCCAAGTCTGTGGAAATCGTATCTGAGAATGGAGGATCTGGGGAAAATGGTAGAATACATCAAAATCACCATGATTCTAAAGGGAATTTCTAGCAGTTAGTTAGAAATGATCATTGCTTTCCAAAAATACCACACATTTGCATCATGAATGTGCACTGTGCCACAAAATTACATAATTTGAAAGTAGCCATCATGCTAAATTTTATGTGTATTTTGCCACAGTATAATTGTTAATGCGCTAAGTGTTTCCTGATGGCGTATTATGGTTAGTACTGTTTCCCCTCCTTAAAACATTCTTCCTTTTAGTTGTGTGAGTTCAATATATTCAATGCTTATGTCTGCCACGACACCTTTCCCCCTGTCCTAGCCTTTGTGATAACATGTTCCCTGAACCCCTACACAGTAATGTCCATTTAATAGTACTGCAAATTTAACATGTATAAAATGTTTGCATTCATTTTTATGATCTTTAGTACTGCAAATAATTTATAAACCCTCTAAGAGCAAGCCACATGTCTTATGCAGTATTTCTTTGAATATCTATTTCTCAAATTATCTGTTCTATGATCTGTGTTATTTAGCAAGGTGTAAATGTTTCTTCAAGTTGATATGTCACCTAGAAGTAAGGTTTAGATAATTTTACTGTGAGTATTATTAGCTTGGAGCTTGGTACCTGATTGGGTCAAATGCACATTCTTTTATCTTTTACATACCCATTCAAACTAATCCTAACACTTGGCATATGTCAGACCCTGTAATAGGGGTTAAATGCACATTCAATACAACAATCTGTCCTCAAGTTGCTCAAATATTAGGAGGAGAGAAAAGTTATAAACAAATTGCTATATTTCAATATGTTAAGAACTGGGTGTATTTTTTTCAGTCAGAGAAATGCCAATGACTTCTTAAAATTGTGGCCCTCAAAATCAAAGCTGTGTAGAAGCACTCCTGCCTTAGCTTACTGTGTGACATGAAAATACCCTATCTCTTAACACTTCAATTTTCTTGCCTGTAAAACAGACATGTGAAATAGTCCTCCTTTTGCAGTGCTAGTATTCAGATCAAATTAAATGATGCATGTGTTATGCTTAGCACTCTGCTTAGCACAATGTGAACACCTAATAAGTATTAGTTCCTTCCTTTGGGTAGAAGAGTCACCGAACCAAATCAACACTGTTTAATGTGATTTGGA
This sequence comes from Dolichotis patagonum, assembly GCA_004027295.1. Classification (NCBI taxonomy): domain Eukaryota; kingdom Metazoa; phylum Chordata; class Mammalia; order Rodentia; family Caviidae; genus Dolichotis; species Dolichotis patagonum. Next base: position 20,881 of record PVJX010021433.1, on the reverse strand, counting down.
ATCAGTTGTGTGTATCATGTAAATTTGTTTTAAGTATGAATTTTAGATGTAGCTTTGAATATATATACATGTGTATAGATATATAAATACCTAATGTGTATAGGTATTACCATTAGGTAAATACCTAATGTGTATATAAATACCTAATGTGTATTTTATAGGTATTTATATACCTATACACATATGTATAATTACTTATGTTGCCAGCCTACTGTCTAGACAGAGAAAGAATAAAACACTGTATAATTGGAAGAGTAAATGATTATCAAATAGTATAAAAGTATTAATAGTATAAAGCAATATCTTTTAAATATTTTTCCAGGGAGATATATATAAGTCACACTCTCACAGTCACACTCTCAATGGACATACTATATCTTAGATAAAAATAAACCCAGATAATGTGCAAAATTTTAAATCCATCCTTTTCTTTCCAACTTAGGAAAATTCAGAAGAAGACAAGTACAAGATAGTGGCATTATGTGGGTTGATTCGCCTATTTACGTATTAAAAAGTATTTATTAAGCAACAGGAGTAATGGTGAAGGCAAAAGAAAGAAATCAAAGCTTCCGTAGTCACAGATTCTTCAATCCAGTGCAAGAGATAGACATTAACCAAATATTACAATGTAAAAAGTTTCAGACAAGGCCAGCTCTACGTGCCTATGGGAATTTAAAATAGGGGCATCTGTCCAGGGGATCTGTAAAGTTTCCCTTGAAGAAGGAATACTCTGCTGTGGATCAGCAAAATGATAAGGCATAAGAGAGAAGGGATGGTCCAGACAGAGAGGACAGCCTGTGTAAAGATTCTGTAGTAGAAGGACCTCAAGCAATGAGGAGAGAAAGAAAATCAGAATGGCCAAGACAGAGGTTAGGGTCATATGGAACCTTTAGGGGAGACCAAAATATGAAATAAAACAAGAGGTAAGATAGCTACCAATCTGTTCTAATTCATAAACTATCAATAAAACCACTGGATATAGAAATAGATTGCATGTAACACTTCTTAAAACAAGTTCTATCATAACATTCAAGTTTTGAAATGCTAAATATATTTAAAGAATCTACCTGAAATCCACCAAAGCAAGTGCAAGAAGGAGTAGGAGGCAGCATTTCATGAAGACAATGGGATTCACTAGCCTTAGAAGAGTAAGGATCCATTAAAGAGACAGAAAGGAGAAAAGTGAGTGCCCATCAGTACAGTACTGCGCTCCAAATGAGTGAATAACCCTAAGAACTGCAGGGCAAAGGTTGAGTGGGATGTGCGACCAAGGGAAACAGCAGAAAACTACTTCTTAGTATCAGAAGAAGACAAGTACAAGATAGTGGCATTATAATGTGCAAAAGTTCTCTACTTTTTAGTAGAAAACTACTTTTTAGTTCAACAATCGTACCATAAAGACACCTAGATATCTCATAACACTGTATTTTTATAACATGACAGAATAAAAGTTGTATCTAGATAGCTATACAATCGATACCAAAGTTCTCAGAGAATATATATCCATTCTCAAATTATTTCCAGTTGTATCCACAGACAACTTGAAGTTATCTGTTTATAAATATTACATAAAAAGACAAGTGATAATTTGCATAAAACACCACACTCTAGAATATATAGAATGACTTTAATAGCCAGTGAAATAAAACAATATTCTTTTAATTCTCCCCTCTATATTAAACCTGTATAAGAGTCATTTGTAAATAAAAAAAAAGAAAATCTTTATGCTTACCATAGGGGACTGATAAAATACATTACAGCCCATCTGTACAATGGAATACTTTGTCACAGTTGTGAGAAATGAAATAGATAATTATGTGTTAACAGGTAACTAGCAAGCTATCTTTAGCTTTACCTCTTTAGTTAAAAAAATCAAGGAATACAATTTTTGTACAGTTTGGATCAGACATGGCTAAGTATACATACATGCATGAATATGTCTTGTGACAGTAAATAAAAAGGTTCAGTGCTTATATACAGGGAATGACACTAAATGAAGGCAGTCTAGAATAAAGTGAAGATTTGCTTTTCATTGACCTCATTGGTCTTGCAGGAGTATTTTTAAAACTATGGACATATGCTTTTCCTGTGATAATAAAAATAAGAAAGGCAAACTAAACTTGGTGGTAAATTATAATCACTGGAAGATATGGGCAAAAAATAAACTAAAAGCAAAAATAACTAGACAGTAAATCGCAATGGACATTCCTTTATTATGTTACTGTTTCTTTTTCATCTGTCCTAAAGCCTAACCCTGTGGACTCAAAATGAGCATAATAATATACAGGAAACAGGCAAACACAAAGCTTTTGGTTCCTCTTCCAAATTCTGTTTAATGACTGTCAAATTCCTCCTCTTCAGTTTGCATAGCTGAGCAAATGTTTAGACATAGGGTTTTTAAAAAACAAAAATCTTTGCCAGCTCTAATTTTCATTTGTTTATATTATTACTGTATCAGTCAGTGCTTACTAGAGAAGCAGACAATGCGAGATCTACAAATATATAAGAATTTACAAGGGTGGCTTATGATAACCACCCACAGATCAGGTGTGGAAGATTCTAAAAGGTCCATCTGCACACTGGGGAGCGAAAGAACGCAATCAAAGACCTGGAGATCCATGTAGTGACTTCCTTAAGTCTGAATTAGGAGGCTGCAGCATCTGTGTTGGAGACTGAAGAGTCAGTCTATGCTGAAAGCCAGCCAGGAAATCATGTCCAAAGTGAAGGTGGAGACAAGAACTGCTCTCAAGAAACAGAAGTGAGGCCTCCTTTTCACTCCCAGAACTATGCTGAACTAGTTGGGCATTTCTTACTAAAAGTGACCCAATCAGTTAACTATTACAATTTCTCAGCCTATCTTAAAATGGAGTTTTTAATTATTATCGGTTGTTTTTAATATAATTAAGAGCAAATCTCAAATTCTCAAAATTCTTAAAGATCTTTTTCATGGTCATTAGATAAGCTCTTTAAACAACTTAGGAGTCAAAGTATTTTGAAATTTGATTTTATAGACTAGAGCTGTTCAATAGACTAGCTGCCTAAAATTATTTTATTAATTCCAACTTAAGATTCACCTGAAGCTCTCATCGGTAACTTTATGATGAGTGAACTGATAGAGGAAAGTTGATCTTACAACTTCGAATTAAAAAAAAGATCTCAATATCTGATTCCTTCTTTCTAACCCAACCACTAGTCCCTCAGTATCTCTCTAATCATGTGATATTTTCCAAGTCTCAGAAAGTACAATATTCTGTGGATTATCCAGAAGTCCTCAAAGGTATAGCGCTTATATAGAAAATTAGCGAAAGTCAATTTTTCTGGGACAAACAGGATTGAAATCCAAAAATATATTTTCTTCTAAATTTCTACCTTCATCTGGCCTAAATAAATTCTAATTAAGGGTTAGCTATATCCAACTATCTAGCTACATTAATTTATTAATGAGTAGCCAGATAGGTGTAATTTATCTTATTCACTTAAGATTTGTCAATCACCTGAAAATGAAATTGAGAAAATAACTCCATTTTCAATATTATCAAAAAAAGAATAAAGCAACAAGGAATAAATTTAATAAAAGATGGATAAGACTGAGAAAATGAAAGCAAAAAATGTTGTGAGAAATCAAGAAAAAAACCTAAATAAATAGGACACTCCATGCACATAGAACAAAAGATCAATATTCTTAAGATAGTAGCAATTCCTAAATTGATCTAGAGATTCAATTCAATGCATATCAAAATTCCAACTGACTTTTTTTCTGAAGAAATATCAAGCTTATCTTAAAATTCATATGGAAATCCAAGAGGTCTAGGACAAACAAAATGTCAAGAAAAATAAGATTATATTTGAAGGACTCACATTTCCTAATTTCAGAATTTATTGCAGAACTACAGTAATTCAAACATATCGGTGCTGGCCTAGAAATAAACTCATAGGTCAGTGAAACAGAATTGAAAGTCCAGAAATAACCTATCACACCTACAATCAATTTACTTTCAAAAAGGGAGCCAAAAGCTTTCAATAGGGAAAGAATAGTCTTTTCAACAAATAATTCTGGCACAATTGGATCTCCTCCTGCAGAAGAATACATTTAGAACCTTTCCACATATCATAATCTAACTTTAAACCTACTCAAAGATATAAATATGAATAAAACCATAAAATATACAAATAGAAATACATAATTATATACTGGTGCTTTTGGGTCATTTAATGATACAATATCAAAAGCATAAACAGTGACAGAAAATTTAAATTTGGCTTCATCAAAATTGAAAACTTTTGTGAACCAAAAGGAAACTGAAAATAAAACTGATAAAATGGAAAGAAATCTTTGCAAGTCATTTCTGTAATAGATTGTGTAAAGAACTCCCACAACTTAATAATAAAGGGGCAAATAATTCCACTTAAAAAGTTGGATTAGGATTTGAGTAGGTATTTCTTCCTAGAAATATAGAAATGGTCAACCAAGCATATGCAAAGAAGCTTAAAATCACTAATAATTAGGAAAATGCAAATCAAAACCAAGGTGAGGTACCGCTTCACATGTAGTAGGATGTCTGAAATTTAAAAAAAATAGGGAAAGAATGAGTGTTAGTGTAGATGTAAGAAATTGGAACCCTCATATATTACTGATAGAAGGTATGATGGTACAAACAATGTGGTAAACATTGGAGGCATACCTCAAAAAGTCAAACACAGAATGAGTCTGTGTTTATGTTCTTAGAAACATACCCAACTGAAATAAAAACATATGTGTATGAGGTGGGATCAAAAATATGGTGAATGCTAAATTTTTTTTTAAAGTTATAACAGCAAAAAATACATTGCCATTAATCCTTCTCAGAATACTCCCCTCACTTAGAATACACTTATTGTGTGATTAGTAGCACTTCCTGAAGCAGTTCTAGAAGTTCTCTCCGCACTGTTGTGGCTCTCTTGATATTCTGAATTGATTCAAAATGTTTACCTTTCATGGTCGTTTTAACTTTGAGAAAGAGCTGGATGTCACATGGTGCCAGCGCTGGTAAATAAGAGGGAACAGGACACACTGCAATATTTTTACGAGCCTATCTTTCTGTTGGATGGCACTCAGCAAAAACAGTGGTAGTATTTTATGAGACTGATGCACTGCCTACTGCGCTAAGGAGGCAGGTAGTGGTAGTATTTTAATAACACCTAATAAATACACTGATGAAAGAGGACTTTCAGGACAGCTTCAGAAAAGCAAAAGCATGATGGGCTAAGTGTGTCTGAAGGGAAGTAATTTGAGGGAGATTAATAGCAATATGCCTTTAATTGCAATACATTTTTTAATTTAAACATTCACCCTATATTTGAGTCACATCTTACAAATAAACATGTGTACAAGAATGTTCACAGCAGCATCATTTATAATAGCAATACAGTGGAAATCACACCAAGCACCTATCAACTGATGATGAGTGGATAAATAAAATAGTATATAATGATATATCTTTCAATGGGATATTATTTGACTATAAGTAGGGATGAGTACTGACATCAACTACAACATAGCTGAAACTTAAAGACATTATTCTAAGTAAAAAAATTTAGTCACCGAGGCCACAGAAATAGAAATAGAGTCATGGTTACCAAGAGTTAAGAGAAGAGTTGGATGTTAGATATTCGAAAATTAGGTAGTGATGATGGCTACAGATCATGCAAATATACTAGAAGCCAGATAATTATGAAATTTACAGTAGTTACAATTGCAGAGGAAAATATTTGTACATTGGTGTAAATTATGCTTCAATAAACCTAACGTGGGGTAAATAAATGCCAGCAATTACTTTTAAGAACATGTGAAGGGCTGACTAGGTGAAGGAAGAATAGGAAAAGATTATCACTCAACTTCAAAACAAAGGTACCACCAGCATTATTTGGTGTAAATGTATCAGAGCAAATCTACCATTGATATTATAGGAAGAACACAATTTATCATAGCCCAAAAGAGCATTTATATAAACAAGAGGTTAAAAAGATAGGAAGGGAGGAATACTCTCTTGTTTTCTGGCTACCCTGAAAATCATGAGAGTGAGTGAAAAGGCCTTCATAAGGAGGAATTAACATGTTCCTTCAAAGACCTCTACCTAGGAACAGCCCCTCAGTCAGAGACGATGCTAGCAAGAGACACTGCCTGTTTACTGTAACACCAGCCACATAAAGGTCCTTTCTAAGCCACTGGCCACTGATGTGGAGGAAAGAGCTGCCAAGACCTCCTGGAGCAGGAAGCATGTAAGTCTTCCATGGAAACCTTGCCACTAACTTAGTCACAGAAAAAGCACAACCTCCTCACAATGAGATACTTTATCGTCAGGTTGATCAAAACCTTGCACACAGGTATGATGCTATTTTCATTCACTCATTCCACAAATATTTACTGAGCATCTTCCATGCACAAGGTACTGTGGGCACAGAAGAGAATGGTTATTTTTGAATAACATTCATTGCAAGTTCTAGGAAGAATGCAAAATGACAAGATCCTCTGATTACAAACTTTCAATGTGGCCCTATCTTTCTGAGAACAAATATCCAAGTCCTACAAAGTCCCTGAAGTTGCTATGGGATGTTGTCCCATCCTCCTCCCATCATTTCCCATTTAACCTTTCAGCCACCCCTTCCCCAGCAGCCTGTGGCTTCTTTGGGCTTCCTCCATTGCACCCAGCACACACTTTCACTTGCCTTTGTACCAGCTGTTCCATACACTTTGAAAATGTTGCCTGTATTTCTTCCTGGTTCTCCTTCCTTCCTAAGATTTGGCTCAAATTATTCCTCAGCAAGGCCTCGCTATCCCAAAGATCTTATTAAAAACTACAACTGAATCACCTTCGGCATTTCCTAACCAATCCTGCTCTCATTTTCTCTCTGTCCATGTCCCATTTTTAACTCACTGTCAGTTCCTTACTTCTAACGCACTATAGTTTTGCCTCATGCCCCGATTATAAACTCTACATAAATAAGGACGTACTCCTTTTTGTGAGTTGCTCACTACTCTCTCTCTACAATACAGTGTTGTTGAATAAATAGAAACATTACCAGTATATTTAGAACACTTTCCTTAGGAAGAAAGTCCCTTTGAACCAGTTCTTTGGGAACATTATTTAAGGGCTCTAACCCCATGGCACTGGCAACTTCAGCCAACCTCTGAGACGGGAAGGTGAAGACATCGCATCACTCGGCAGCAGATAGCATTTCCTGAGATACCTGAGCACCATTCAACAGTGGCCCCCTGCTCTGCCCCTTACAACTGTCAGCAAGCTTCATGGGTGGATGAAAATTATTTCTACAAAGTGTTATATAATTGTTTAGGTTTCCCCAAACCATCTAAAAGACCCTGGAAGAGGAGGATATTTGCTCTAGTTTCTAAATCTTCTCTTATCTTCATAATCCTAATATCTCATGTAATCACTTAAATTTTCCCATTTTCTCATCTTGTTCATATTGCTTGCACCCACTCCAAAAAAACAAAAAGGAAGAAAAATGAAAAATGCTTTACTCCTAGGAAAGGTGCTTTACTCCTAAGTAGAGTTCACTCATAATGTATTGTGTAAGTTTCCTTGATTTTGTTTGCAGTTTCTTCCTAATTGTGCATCTTCTCAGGCAAAGGAAACTCAAAGTCATTTGATGATAACAGTTCTAATCAACTGTGAAGGCTCATTATGGAAATGTTAATTAGGAAATACATGAACATTATAAATAGGAACTGCATGTATGTGATGTGGGATTATAAGGATTCAAAGTGGAGCTGAGTGGGACTTATACAACAGTATGAAAGCATTAACTTGGTTGAGAGAAAGGTGTTGTTTTCTATTCTCATCACCAGTTCAGTCACTGGACACATGGATTGTCTGGAGTCATTTCACTGAGTTCCACAAATTTGTCTGCAAAATTGGGCGATTAAGATTAGCCTCTGAACAATTTATTTACCTTCTAAAGTAGAAAAAAAAAGTGAGCACCTCCAGCCAAAAAGATTCCATAAATGCCTTTCTTGTCTTTAAAACCTGAATTTAATTTCTCAGAACTGTGAGTACAAAATAATTTCTCAGTCTGTGGAGCCCATGTTAATGGATTTAGCATCAAGGAATTGTAACATTATATCTGGTTCACCAAAAATTCAGTACAAGCAACAGGCTAAGCTTCTTAAATAAATATTTAAGCAAAATATCAACCTATTCAGAATATTTGAGAACAAATATAGTTATTTATCGCTACTCATTACAAATAAAATGTGTCATTTTTATGTATACATTCATTTAAAAGGTCTAATTAAATTTTTTGAGATAAAATGACATTTCTCAATGATCAAGAAAATTATGTTTTTCCTGATGCTTTTAAAAAAAGTCAAAAATTCATTTAGAAAAAAGTCAAAGAACTTTAATTCTATTATTTAAACTAGTTTAAAATAAATTTTATATAATTTTTATTAAGAGTATATCAAGATATGAAGTACATAGTTTAATTACAAAGGATTACAATTAAAAAATTATAAAAGAAAAAAATTAAAAAAGGAAATGCATGGATTTTACTCTATTGTTTTGGAAAAGCAAAATGAAAAATTCAGAAAACTCAGCAAAATGTACAAAATAAATACAGTAAAAATAAAGGTGGACATTATATTATTAAATTTAAATTTTTATAAGCAAATGAATATTTGTATATGCATGAGTAGCATTTTTCTTAAAGAGAAATGGAAGAATATGTTAACCAAAGTTGCTATAAATTGTAAGATGAGAGTCACTGAGTAGCCAGACAAAGCATTTATTTCACCATCTCCCCCTGAAATGGGAATAACTTTAAAGCTGTTAATGCTGAGGACAAATCCTATTTCTCGGTTTATGTTCTTTCTTAAGATTAATCCACTTAATTGAAAAACTATTTTCTGAATACTCACTATGTGCCAGGACTACCCAAGATGCTGGACATAAGTGCAGAATAAAAATGATACTGCTTTGTGGTTTCTACACTTCATTGACACAATTTGCTTTCTTGCTAAGTATAATATACAGTTAAAAAGAAAATTGATCAATAAGAATCTTTGGTTACATATTGTCTGCTCCCTCCACTTTTCCCACAGTCCAGATACAACAACTGGACGGGCATGTAAACAACAGGAAGCATCCGTAACTCTTACACGGCAAACTGAAGCCAGGGCATCTATGGTAGGAATGTATTTTCTCATAAAGGAAGAATGAGAAGGAAGAGGAGGAGGAAGGAAGGCAAAACATTTCACTGGGTGGTGTAGCTGCATGCCTACCTGTTACAGCTTGTGTCTAGATGTCCTCCCAAAAGCCTCATGTGGTTCTAGGTGGGGTTTTACACAGGTGGCTGAATCAAGGGTGTTGGATGCTGGAATTTAGCATGTGTGATTACTAAATTAGTCTACTGATTGGTTTGGCATAGATCTGTGTGGGTAGTGGGAAGGTGGGTGGTACTACCCGAAGGGCAGGTAGCCGCGAAGGGCAAAAGGGAGAGGCAGGCTGCTGTTGCCGCTTCTTCACTACTTCACATTTTTTTTCTTTTTGCTGCCTTCCTGCCTTTTGCCCACCAAGAACTGTTTCTTCTCTGCAATGCCTAGAGCCAGACAATTGTGGACTACAAACTGTGAGCCACAATCAACCTTCCTTCCTTTAACTTTGAGTGCTAGATATTTTATTTCATCAACAAGAAAAGTAAGATAATACCTGAAAGCTGGTTGAACCAAAGTTGCTTCCATATCTATAGGGTTTTTTTGTTGTTCAGTAACAAAGAGAAAGATCCTATTTTATTTAAGATATAATAAGTACTATCCATAAAAGAAAATCATAGTAAATCAATCTTCATTGAAATGTGAAAATTTTATTTGTCAAAGACGTCAGTAACAGAGAGAAAAACCAAGCTACAGATTAGGAAAATATGTTCACAAAATATTTACCTAAGAAAGAACTTCTATCCAGAGTATAGAAGATATTCCATATAAGGAATTCCAAATCAATGACAAACTAGGAAACTAAACTAGGGAAAAAATATATTCACCAAATATGTTCCTAAGAAACAACTTCTATCCAGATATTCTTACAAATTGATGACCAAAAAATTGACTCTCCAAAATGTTAAAAATGTACAAAGATGTGAACTAGAATTTTGCAAAATGACTATTCAAATGAGTAATATGCACATGAAAAAGGATTCAACATCATTATTCATCAGGGAAATTTAATTAAACCACAATCATATATCAGGATAGCTAAATTTAAAGAACTAATATTAAGTGCCACTGAGAAAATGGGAGTAAAGGACACATTGTTAGTAGAATTTAAAACTGTCCAATTATATTGAAAGGTTTTTGTTAGCAATTTCTAAACATAGGCATATGCCTACTCTATATCCCAGGAATTTCACCTCCAGTTAAATACCCACAAAACATGGACTAGTGTTCATGGATGAGCATGCTAATAGGAGGTGGGGCATGCTGGAGGTGGGTCGCTAGGGGAGTCCCTTTGGAGGTCATCTCTCTCCCTGCTGCTGCTCCCTGCTGTGTTTCTTTAGAGCCAAGAGCTAAGCAGCTTTGCTTTCTCGTGCTCTTCCTCTATGATGTTTCTGTACTGAAGCCAACTGACTGTGGACTAAAAGCTCTGAAGTTCTGGACCAAATTTAAAACTTTCCTGCCTTAATTTGTAGGTGTTGGATATTTTGTACCAGCAACAGAAAGCAGACTAATACATTGTTTCAAGTCCTGGCTCTTCCTCCTGCCTGGAATTTCTTGCCTCAAAGAGATATAAAGCTCATTGTTACTTGCTTCACGGTTGTTTAAATGTCATCTTATTACCCAGGTTCTACCTTGATCTCATCCTGTTTAAAACTAAGGAGCCCTTCAGTATGTTTGATCAGAACCAATCACATCTAGATTTATCACAGACCACACCAGTGAGGTAAAAAGAAATGGTGCGTCTGTGTATTCCCAAGCAACAGAAAAGATATTTAAACTATTAAAAGTTTAACAATTTTCAACATGCAGAAATCTTTCACATCCTCCCCCCTTTAGTTTTCAGCAAATACCTGAAATATATAAAAATGTTTTTAAATGTGGTCTTTAGGGAAACTGTGGAAAAGTAGCAGGATGTGGGAAGAACGATATCTCCAATAATGTCAGTAGAGAGAGAGAGAGTGTGTGTGTGTGTGTGTGTGTGTGTGTGTGTGTGTGTGTGCGTGCATGTGCACACACAGAGCCCTGGATATGGAACCATCCAAAAAGGATGGCAAGAAGTGAGAAGTGGGATATCCACACCCATAGGACAGGGGATTGTGCCCCAGGGGTTTCTCTGGCCCCAGTTCTCCACACCCTGCTTCCGGCTCTAAATTTAGGGGGCCAAGCACCTGCAGAGGAGCTGAGACTGCTCCAGTAGCTGAGGGTGCAGGAGGAGATTTGCAACACACCCAGAGGAAGCTCTGGAACACCACTCAAATCAAGGAAATAAAGAAAAATGACAAAGCAAAAGACCAAAAGGCAGGCTCAAATCACCAGCCCATCCCAAGAAAGCCTGGGAGCAATGTACATAGAAAAAAATAGAAGCCATACACCTGAAATGACTGAAATGATATCAACTGAAACAAAGAAGCAACTAAGGGAAATTATGGAGAAATTCAATTTAGAAATAACTGCCCAGGTAAAAGAAGAAATGATAAAAGTAGTGAAAGAAATAGTTAACACATCTAGTTAAGACACAGCTAAAAAATTAGAGGAACAAAGCAAACAGATAGAATCCCTCAATGAACACTATAAGAAACAAACAGAATGCATAAAGCAGATTCAAAGAGATAAACAGGAAATCAAAGATTGTATTGAAAGCTGTAAAAACCACCTCAATGAAACTGAAGATAGAATTTCAGACCTTGAAGATAAGATCGCAGCTAGTGAACAGGAAAGGAAAGATCTTTTAAAAATGACAACGAATCAGGAAATAATGATTCAACAGCTGCAAGATGATGCAAAGAAAAACAACATAAGATTAATAGGGATAAATGAAAAAGAAGGGAACAGCCAAAATGATATCAAGAGGATATTTACAGGAATAATAGCTGAAAACTTCCCAAACATGAGAAGGGAAACTGACATATGGATTCGTGAAGCATATAGAACTCCAAATAGCCATAATAAAAACAAAACTACACCCAAACACATAATAATCACCATCCCAGAAACCCACCATAAGAACAGAATACTTTTTAAAACCTGTTAGAGAGAAAAGACATCACCTGTAAAGGAAAACCTGTCAGAATCACAGCAGAATTCTCAACACAAACAATGAAGTCAAGAAGAGCATGGAGTGAAGTATTTCAGATCCTAAAGGAAAACCACTTCCAACCCAGACTGACGTACCCTGCAAAACTGTCCTTCAAAATGGATGGAGAAATAGGATACTTCCATGACAAAGAACAGCTGAAAAATTTCATGACCACAAAAACAACTCTACAAGGCATACTGAAAGATATGCTAGATACACATAGGATAAACCCACCAAGCAAGATAGACAATTAAATAGAATGGAAAGCTAAAGATACAACAGCAGAAAGATAACATGTCAACAATAAACCAATATATACCAGTTATAACCATTAATGTAAATGGCCTCAACTCGCCAATCAAAAGAAACAGACTGGCAGAATGGATCAAGGAACCACATCCAACCATATGCTGTCTACAAGAAACCCATCATACCCAAAAGGAAACCCATAGACTGAAAGTCAAAGGATGGAAAACAGTACTTCATACAACAGGAGACCAAAAAAAGCAGGAGTAGCAATCCTGTTTGCAGACAATGTGAACTTCAAACCAAGAATGATCCAAAGAGATAAAGAAGGTCACTACATACTAGTTAGGGGAAAACTTCAAGAGGAAGAGATAACAATCTTAAATATATATGCACCAAATTCCAGAGCACCCAGCTATACAAAGCAAATATGAACAGAAATGAAAAGTCAAATAAGCAATAACACAATTATAACAGGAGATTTTAACACACCATTGACATAGAGGGACAGATCAATTAGACAGAAAATCAGCAAAGAAATAACAGAACTGAATCACACCTGTGAACAAATGGACTCGATAGATATATATAGTGTTTTCCATCCAACAACATCAGAAAATACATTTTTCTCAGCAGTACATGGGACATTCTCTAAAATAGACCATATACTAGCCCACAGAACATATTTCAGTAAATGCAAAAGAATTGAAATTATCCCATGCATGCTATTGGATCATAGTGCCATGAAATTAGAAATTAATAATAAAAGCAACTGCAAAAACCTGACAAAAACATGGAAACTGAGTAATACACTCAAGCAATCAGTGGGTCACAGAGGAAATTAAAGAAGAAATTAAATATCTACAAGCAAATGAAAATACAAAAACAACTTACTGGAATTTGTGGGATGCAATGAAAGCAGTCCTCAGGAAAATTTATTGCACTGAGTTCCCACATCAGGAAGACAGAATGAACACAAATAAAAAACCTGACACTACAACTCAAACATCTAGAAAAATAGGAGCAAGCCAAGCCCAAAGCCAAAAGAAGGGAGGAAATTATAAGAATTAGAGCAGAAATTAATGCAATAGAGACTAAGAAAACAGTACAAAGAATCAATGAATCAAAGAGTTGGTTCTTTGAAAGAATAAATAAAATTGATAAGCCCCTGGCCAACCTTATTAAAAAAAGGAAAGAAAAAACTCAAATTCATGCAATAAGGAATGAAAAAGGTGAAATTAGCACAGACTCTGTGGAAATACAGAACATCATCAACACCTACTTTGAAAACCTCTACTCTCATAGGTTTGATAACACTGAAGAAATAGACAGATTCCTAGATACATATGAACTACCAAAGCTGGATCCAGAAGATGTAAAACTGTTGAATAACCCAATTTCTATTAATGAAATTGAAAATGTATTTAAGACCTTGCCAACAAAGAAGAGCCCAGGCCTAGATGGATTCACTGCAGAATTCTACAAGAAATACAAAGAAGACTTAATGTTGACACTCCTCAAACTCTTCAATGAAATTGAAAGGGAAGCAATTCTTCCTAAATCATTCCTGGAAGCAAATGTTACTCTAGTACCAAAACCTGAGAAAGACCCAACTAAAAAAGAGAACCATAGTCCAATCTCCCTTATGAACATAGATGCAAAAATTCTCAATAAAACATTGGCAAACAGGATGCAGCAAATCATCAAGAAGATTATTCACCCTGACCAAGTGGGATTCACCCCAGGAATGCAGGGATGGTTCAACATATGCAAAACAATAAATGTAATTCACCATATCAATAGAGCCAAAAGTAAGAACCACATGATCATCTCTATAGATGTGGAAAAAGCTTTTGATAAGGTCCAACACTCATTCATGATAAGAACCTTACAGAGAATTGGAATAGAAGGTCTTTACCTCAATATTATAAAGGCCATCTATGAAAAACCTACAGCCAGCATCATATTAAATGGTCAAAAACTGAAAGCTTTTACCTTAAAATCAGGCACAAGACAAGGATATCGGGCCGGGGGTTTAGCTCAGCGGTGTAAGTCCCTGCTTGGCAAGCACGAGGTCGTGAGTTAGATCCCCAGCACCAAAA